>CM062817.1:1891612335-1891857335 GCA_031772625.1 Pinus tabuliformis | reverse complement strand
TTGTATTTGGTCTTGACTTTCTTTCTTGTTTAGTTTGGTCTCTTGTATCATATATATATCTGGTTGTTCCTTGGCTAAAATGTCTCTAGCTGCATTGACTTTGAAGGAGGTGTCAAGGCCACGACAATTCCAAGAGACCACTATCATAATTTATTGTTGTTTCGGTGTGGTCCTCCCTTTCCTCTTTGCTGAGTTTTTTCATGAATTCATGTTTGTTTCCCAAGGAATAAATCCATTGGCTGTTGCGTTCCTAGGGCCATTTCTTTAGCTGCTGCCTCATCTCTGATTTCTTTATTGGACTTCCTTCCCACTTTTTTTTTTTTTTTTTTCTTCTGATCCCAGGCTTGGGGGCTTTCTTTGGCTTTATTTCTAGTTAGAATGCGGTCCACTGAGGGAGGGGGAGGGGAGGATATTGGGTTGGGGGTGGATATGATGGAGTTTGAGGGCGTGGATCTGGGAGAGGGTGGATCAAAGGAGTCTTCTAATGGCTCAAAAGGATTCAGAGTTGTGTGATTAGGAGGGGTAACCTTCGTTGGAGGCTGGGAGGTTGTTTCATTTGCTTCATGGGACTGATTAATATTTGGCGTAGTCTGCTTATTGGTAGGTTTTTTCCTTTCACTTGTTCCCATGTAGGTTCTTGCTCTTCTACAATTTCATTCTCTATTTTTTTAGGACACCTATTTGAAAAATGACCATACTCATGACATATCTTGCATTTAAATGGTATTTGCTCGTATTCTAGTTGCTGGATATGTGTCCACTGGTCAACCTTCATCTTTATTTCTTTTGGGAGGCCTTTTCCGAGATCTACTTCCACACATATTCGGGCACATGCGTGCATATTGTCTTTTGGTTCACATTTGTCAATATATTTTCCCACTATGTTTCCTATAGCCTTTACAGATTCGTCTCCCCAGCAGTGAAGAGGAAGATGCGGGAGCCTGACCCACACAGGCACTATGCTTGGGACATCCATCTCCGAATAAAAATTTGGAGTCCACTTGTTCACGTATAAATCTCTGGAGTCCATGAAGTATGGTCCATTTCTAAATATCAGATCTCTATCCTCCTTTTTTTCAAAGAGAAAGGTGTAGTAACCCCTTCCACAGAATCGTATTGCTATCTTCCCCTGTGTGGTTGCTTTCCAGTTTCTTTTCACCGATTTTTGCCCTAATTTGGGTGAGGGCCATAACCCGGTGAACTGCCCAACAAGTCCGTGTTCTGCCAAAGAGATGGTTGCTCTTCTTGAAAGTGCTGGGGGAAGGGAAATCTCTAGGATACTTTCAAGTTTCTTGAAAAACTTATTGACTGATGGTCTGTTCCTTGGAGCTCCATTCTCTGTGATTAAAGATGCGAAAGCTTCTTCATTTTCTTCATTCCCTGTTTGCGTGAAAGAGTGAGGATCTCCCTCCTCAGAGGGCTGCATGATTTGGTTGGCCTCAACAGGGGCAACGACGGCAAGGTCAACACAGGCTCCAGCTGGGCTGTTGCACACGCAAAAAAATTAATTATATGCAATGAAATGTAATATTATCAAAAGAGAGAGGTGATCAATCTCTCTATTCATGACATTTTGACGCAAGCCTAAAGCTTGCAATACCCAGGAGCTTCAACTCTGTTCTTATCCAAATGTATCATCATTATATACCCAAGTCAAAACCTCAATAGTTGGCAAATTCATACAATACCATTTAAATTTCGGAATCCTTTCAACATAAATCCCATACTACTCACCCATCACTCCCTCATTTGTTTCAATTCAACAACATGAGTATATAGGATCCAATAATAGTGCGAGTTCAATATTTGAATAAAAACCAATTTGCATTATAACAAAGTTCCACTTTTGAACCCAATATAAACCTCAGTCACAACTTATTATACCAGTGCTCTTCAAACTAATTCCATTCGGTTAAACATACATGTGTTATTAAGCGCTGTCCATCCTCCAACTCAAACTCTGCTTTTAGCACTGTCATCAAATCTCAATGTTGGTCCATACAATCACTTCATTCAGGATTCGATCCATAACTTTACTGCGCCCTTCAATCTTTAACAATCTGGCAGATGTATCAGTTTATAAAACTTATAACTTCTGAATGTGTTCAAAGCTTAACACATTACACTCGAGCTGTATGAATATCGATTCAATTCAACATTTCAACGCACAGTCTATTTATTCAACACTTAATACACTTACCATTAAACGTTGTGCCTACTCTGCGTTAACCATTTATAACAACCCAAATCAAAGTACCAAATATATGCGCCTTTTCCCTTACAGCATATGCAGCGGTCTCACATCAAAACAGGTACAGTCGATTTTGTCAAACAATTCCAGATCTCAATTTATTAACTGAATTCAATGCAAATTCATACCTTCTTCAACCATTCTGCGCCTTTCCCATTCTGGTTTTCGTAGTTAACGCCTTAGCTGTAGATATGACAATTTGTATATACTACCAGGTTTTTATTAATTCAATTTCATACTTTTTCAGTAGTTGGCTTTCCACTTGGTTTTTCAACAATTCCACGCTCTGCTTCTAAATTAGGTTCTTACACTATCATCATCGATCATTGAACAACGTCATTTATTTTATGCCATCACTTCTGGCAATGGTCCATTCACCGCTTGCACTTTAAATCTCACCTTCTGTACTTGATTGAACTCGACCTCTACTCCGCCTTTTAATCACACGTCTTTGCCATTTAATTCTATACAAACCACCACGCTGCCAGTCCATATTCTATGATATCGATTCTAACAATGTCACAATGTCATTCTAACAAATATGTAAATTAATGCTTCAGCAAACCAAATTTCTCACGAATCAAGACTGGGTATCTCTTTAATTCTATTCAGAACACATTCAACCAATAGTACTTTCTGCAATCGACCTTACCTGTGGCTTCAACGCACTAATAATAACATTTTCTGCTATCGATCATACTCTGAATTACATAAGCCTTACAGAACAACAATTCATACCAAGCTGCAGACTTAAAATATGTTAAAATAATCCCTTACGCAGAGATTTAACATCTTTTATGTTCCTTGATGATGCATAACGGTTTTCACCATTTGCTGGCGCTCTTCTCTTTCTTTCTTCACAACCATTCATAAACTCATGCACCAATAACAATTGTTATATAAATATCAATTCTTTTAGCTTGGACATATAAATCGATATCACAATTTCTCTTATTGCAGGCTTCCTTTGATCCATTTTTTAACAATCGATACCTCAACCATTTAACCAGAAATATATATAATTGCACAACCAATCAATGTATATAAACTGAAACAAAACAATGACTTACAGACTTTTGCTTGTCAGTTATTTCATTTCTATGGCCCTTTACAATTGCTGAAGGCTTACAACCTTACTGTTCAAACCTACTCTCAATCTCAATGTCTAGTTTTCTTCACAAAACCCACTCCTATTTATACACAAATAATGCATTTAATTCACTCAAAATATCTCTCCACCTAATCCTCAACTAATCCCATGCATAGAAATCCTAATCCCAAACCTTGCTCCTAAACTATTTCTCTCATATCCTTTTAATCAATAAAAGAATATTTACAAAATCCTCACTTTTCCAAATTATCTCCTATTTTATTAAAAATAACAAATTAATTAATAAAATAATAAAAATGTCACACCCCCCTTCTATCACATATTTAAAAATGAAAAATGGCCTTGATGCTCCTGCATCAGACACCCAAAGTAAAAATTAATCATGATCGCCTCATCATGTGTTCGGATCTGTGTATGCCTGGATCCCATATCTTGTGCTGCAACTTTCCACTTGCCACTTCTTCTTTTGTATGTTCTTCTCCAGGTTTCCACACTTTATGTTGCATTGCTCCACTGGCTGTGCTATCACAATCTTTTGTTGTCTTTCTTTTGCTGCTTCTCCTTTGTTTTACTGCTGCTGGCCTCTTACGGGACTCTTTCATCATCATCCGCCTCATCAGTTCAATTTCTCTGTCTAACAGACTTTCTTCAGCATCTTCAATAAAACCTGAATTCACAAAACAATTGTTAGAATAAAAACCATAAGGCTTTAGCGCCCCCATAGATGTTACTGCTGTCAGTGTTGCCTCAGCTGTCACCATAAATGTTGCGGCCTCCCAAACTTCCTGTCCCTCTGCAACATTCCTTTGCTCATCACCTGCAATTTCATCTTCAATTTCTTTCTCTGGTTCCAGCAACCATTTCAGTGTTTCATTAACATGCTGCAAATTAACTCCAGCATAATCTCCATCTTCCCCTTCGACAATCTTCAGAAATTTTCCATCATCTTCAAGTTTTGCAAACACTGTAGCAGCTCCAAAACTTTGTCCACCAGTCTTCTCTTGGCTATACAAACAAGCCAACTCTTTCTTGTCACCCACGGTAACAAGCCTCTGCTTATGAGACATGATTGTCTCATCTTCTTTCTGCAACTGTTCTCCTCCATCCAAGACAATTCCAAATGATGGACTGTCTTCTTTCTCACTTGTAAACACAATCAAATTGTCAGCATCAAAATCACAAGACCCAACGGTCTCACTTGTAGATTCAGTCATCTGCAGCTCTAAGTCTTCTTCAGGACTCAGAAAATCTATACTAGCTTTCTCCTTAGCTTTTCCGGGCAACACTTCAATATGTTGCTCTAAGTTCCTTTCCAACTGTTTTGTCAGCATATCAATATGCTGATTTGTATTCACCATGAGACTGTCAGCTAGTCTCTCCTTCTTACCATCATCTGCTCCATAACTGTCATTCATGAGAACTTTCCTGCCTTGCTTCCTCAACAAATTATCCTGCACATAAGTCCTTTGTCTCTCCAACTCTCTTCTCTGGAGATCTAGTTTCCTATACAATTCAACAACTTCATTAGAAGTAGAACGTGGAAACTTTACACGATTTTCCATACCTTCGCCAGTGCTTGACCAATCATCAGTTGGTCCTTCTCTTTCCGCATCAACATCCTGATTAGACTCCTTCGTCTTCATCTCCTTCTGAGATCTTGCTATCTCAACATCTATCTGAACAGCCTTCAGATTCAATTCTTCTTGAACAAACTCTAAAGCTTGCTCATCTCCTTGTACTATACCTACAAACATACACAACTTGTTAGTTTTAAAACCGCAAGACTTTTCAGTCTTGACTGCTCCCTCCAACACATCCTTCTGAACAAATCTGCGTGTGGAATCTTCAAATTCCATCTTTGGTTCAAGAACTCTAAGTTCCTTTTTCAACAAGGCAATCACAATTTGCCTCAACCTCCTCTGCAATTTTTGCCAAATCATTCTCTTTCCCTTCAGTGGAAAGATCCAACCTCTATTCTGATTTTCCTGCTCTTGCAGCCATTCCTCTAGTACCTGCAATTGTACTTTCATTACTGCAATCTCTCTTTCTCTGACCTCATCACTCATCCTACCACTGTGGTATTCCTCTGAACCTCTTCTTTGATCCTCCATGATCATTTCCTTCATGAGTTTCTCACTCACCATGAGTTTCAATAGCCTTTACGACAACAATCTCCTTTGCTGCCCCTTACCTCACCAAGCCCTCCTCACTCAGTCTTTTGGTAAGTACTTGGTTCACTGCCTCTGGAACCCTCCGAGCATTCTCTCTTCTCTCTCCAGGCTATCTCTTCAACTCACCTTCTTCTTCAGGACACTACAATTGTCCTCCTTATTCAGCCTTTCGCTAAATGCCAAGTTCAGTGCCATCATCTTCTTTGCAACCATAAACTCTCATCACAAATTTCAAATCAGAAAAATCATCTCACCTCTTAAGATCTTGCATGATCTTTTCCTCCCTGCAATCCTGTTCACTTGTGTAGTTTGCGTATCAAATTTAAAACTCTGATCTTCCTTTCATCATTCATCATACAGTCAAAAATACATTTCAGTTTTCAATAAAACCTTCTCATCCTCATTTAGAAAATAAACATTTTTCAATTCAACAGAGCCAAGCTCTGATACCAAAAAATGACGCAAGCCTAAAGCTTGCAATACCCAGGAACTTCAACTCTGTTCTTATCCAAATGTATCATCATTATATACCCAAGTCAAAACCTCAATAGTTGGCAAATTCATACAATACCATTTAAATTTCGGAATCCTTTCAACATAAATCCCATACTACTCACCCATCACTCCCTCATTTGTTTCAATTCAACAACATGAGTATATAGGATCCAATAATAGTGTGAGTTCAATATTTGAATAAAACCCAATTTGAATTATAACAAAGTTCCACTTTTGAACCCAATATAAACCTCAGTCACAACTTATTATACCAGCGCTGCTCAAACTAATTCCATTCGGTTTAAACATACCTGTGTTATTAAGCGTTGTCCATCCTCCAACTCAAACTCTGCTTTTAACACTGTCATCAAATCTCAATGCTGGTCCATACAATCACTTCATTCAGGATTCGATCCATAACTTTACTGCGCCCTTCAATCTTTAACAATCTGGTAGATGTATCAGTTTATAAAACTTATAACTTCTGAATGTGTTCAAAGCTTAACACATTACACTCGAGCTGTATGAATATCGATTCAATTCAACATTTCAACATTTCAACGCACAGTCTATTTCTTCAACACTTAATACACTTACCATTAAACGCTGTGCCTACTCTGCGTTAACCATTTATAACAACCCAAATCAAAGTACCAAATATATGCGCCTTTTCCCTTACAGCGTATGCAGCGGTCTCACATCAACACAGGTATTTTAATATTTACAGGCGATTTTGTCAAACAATTCTAGATCTCAATTTATTAACTGAATTCAATGCAAATTCATACCTTCTTCAACCATTCTGCGCCTTTCCCATTCCGGTTTTCTTAGCTGGTTAACGCCTTAGCTGTAGATATGACAGTTTGTATATACTACCATGTTTTTATTAATTCAATTTCATACCTTTCAGTAGTTGGCTTTCCACTTGGTTTTTCAACAATTCCACGCTCTGCTTCTAAATTAGGTTCTTACACTATCATCATCGATCATTGAACAACGTCATTTATTTTATGCCATCACTTCTGGAAATGGTCCATTCACCGCTTGCACTTTAAATCTCACCTTCTATACTTGATTGAACTCGACCTCTACTCCGCCTTTTAATCACACGTCTTTTCCATTTAATTCTGTACAAACCACCACGCTGCGAGTCTATATTCTATGATATCGATTCTAACAATGCCACAATGTCATTCTAACAAATATGTAAATTAATGCTTCAGCAAACCAAATTTCTCACGAATCAAGACTGGGTATCTCTTTAATTCTATTCAGAACGCATTCAACCAATAGTACTTTCTGCAATCGACCTTACCTGTGGCTTCAATGCACTAATAATAACATTTTCTGCTATCGATCATACTCTGAATTACATAAGCCTTACAGAACAACAATTCATACCAAGCTGCAGACTTAAAATATGTTAAAATAATCCCTTACGCAGAGATTTAACATCTTTTATGTTCCTTGATGATGCATATCGGTTTTCACCGTTTGCTGGCGCTCTTCTCTTTCTTTCTTCACAACCATTCATAAACTCATGCACCAATAACAATTGTTATATAAATATCAATTCTTTTAGCTTGGACATATAAATAGATATCACAATTTCTCTTATTGCGGGCTTCCTTTGATCCATTTTTTAACAATCGATACCTCAACCATTTAACCAGAAATATATATAATTGCACAACCAATCAATGTATATAAACTGAAACAAAACAATGACTTACAAACTTTTGCTCGCCAGTTATTTCATTTCTGTGGCCCTTTACAATTGCTGAAGGCTTACAACCTTACTATTCAAACCTACTCTCAATCTCAATGTCTAGTTTTCTTCACAAAACCCACTCCTATTTATACACAAATAATGCATTTAATTCACTCAAAATATCTCTCCACCTAATCCTCAACTAATCCCATACATAGAAATCCTAATCCCAAACCTTGCTCCTAAACTATTTCTCTCATATCCTTTTAATCAATAAAAGAATATTTACAAAATCCTCACTTTTCCAAATTATCTCCTATTTTATTAAAAATAACAAATTAATTAATAAAATAATAAAAATGTCACACCCCCCTTTCATCACATATTTACAAATGAAAAATGGCCTTGATGCTCCTGCATCACATTTACACAAAAAAACTGAGAATTTGTACTAATAAAAAAATTTAGGAAAGAAAATCAAATGAATTTTTACCTGTTTCAAAACTAGTACCTCAGGTTACCTATCATGTCTTGTCAGAAATTTCTTCATTATTTTACAGTTTCAAATTATGATGAAAGCCTTCTCATTGTTTATATCTCGTTGATATATTTCCAACGATGTTTGAATCGTTGAAAACTGATGTTGTATGAGAAAGTTATGCTTATTTGAAATTTTTGTGAAATAGTGAAAATAGTCACGCGTGAGTGTGACATGGCAACATGATGCTGATGTGAAAGATGAAGTAGGCAGATGATATGGTATGCTGCTTATGAATTTAGAATGTATTTTCAACAAATAGATCACTGAATTAAATATAGAGTTGCATAATTGTTTTTCAGCTGCAAAATTACACACTTCTTGCATCTAAAATCCCTTCGTGGATAGTTAGGTATACGCAGCTATGAAAATAATAAGTCTGATCTTCAAATTGATAAGTACCTTTTCATAGAAACGAGAAAATACTTACTTGCTTTATTGATTAGAAAAAACAATGAACAAATTTTATTTCAAAGGACCCGCATTAATACAATGGAGATTTTTTTAGAAATACCTGTAGATATTGACATCATAGTCTTGTTTGCTGCTTCTTTTGCAATACTCAAAGAGATATTATGTATAGAAAGAATTGTTTGCACAATTTTGAGAGGTCCTTTTTTTTCTCGTTAAAAACAAATTGACAAACAAATCATAGACTTTTAAAATGTAGACTCTTGAATAAAACTTAAATGAAAGAACATTTCTCCTCTCCCTCAAACATCAAATAACCTCGACAACACATCAAAATCACTACTGCTAAAGATTGATCCAACGATCCATCTAGATCTTGGCACCAAGACACCACCAACTCCTCTTTCCTCAATAATAAATAAGCAATAGAATATATAGTTGGGTCCATAGAGTAACCTGTGGTAACAGAGCTATTATCTAATTGCTAATATATGTAAACACGTTCTGGTGGTGAGTCAGGCATGAAAATGTTGATGACAAAACTTGATTTGGAAAATTTTAAATAAATAAATAAAAACAGTAGAAATAATCATCGTGAATCAAAAATGCAATTTGGTGCCTTTAGCTTTTTGTTTTTACAATGAATTTCACTCTATTCCATTTCCTTTGGCTACAAAAGATTATGTATGGACCTTAATGTTACATGTCATTTTCTCACAACCAATCAAATGACCTAGAAACTAGATCAATCAAAATCTAATGACACTTTGCGCTCATCCCCTGTAAAGTGCAGAACATCTTCTCTCCAAAAAGTCCAAGAATTGTGGGTTTAACAACTTAAAAAGCTCATTTTGGACCCATCCCACTTTCCCTTTGAGAAACATGCATTGTTGTGTGTTGTACACTAGGAAAATGCATTGACCAATGCATGTTTCCTATGTTGCAAGTGTGATGGCCTCTAGAATTAGGTAAAAAATGAAAAAGGATTTTGAATCTTTTCCTTCCAAAAGTTTCTTGAGTGGTTTTAACCATTTAATACTAAATTAGATATTGAATTCCTATGCTTGAGGTCTTATCTCTTATCCCTAGAGCTTATCCTCCCTCATATGTGGATCTAAGTCTTAGATTGGTAAATTCTAAACTACCCAATTTACCCTATAAATTCATTGCCTCCCATGGAGTCTAGGTTGGATTTTGGAGACTCTTAGTTATGCCCTCATGTTGCTGTTTTGTGCCTAAGGATCCATTATCCATCCATGCAATTGAGTTGTGATTTAAGGATTATTTTTTGACAAGGGAAGGACATGACAATTAGGAGAAATATATAAGGTTAATATGTCTAAAGGGTTGTAATCTCTCCTACATTCATTAATACAAAAATGCTTTGTTTTTCTATACTTATGTCTCATTGATGCATGTGTATTACAATTTCTTCTTGAGTCATTGTTTAGAGATATGAGTACATGCTATTTGTATGTTGTAGTCTTCTTGATTACTTTAGTTGTTTTGCAGGTTCCATTTATAGCATTTGGAGATGGAGCTAAAGTTTACAAGCATGGAGAAGAAGAGAACTTGCGTTGAATTCTAGGTAGGTATTTTCTCCATGTTCTAATTTTTCTAAGGAAATCATAAGTCTTTTTGTTTTTGTTGTTTTTAGATTGAGGCATTGGATGTAGGGAGTTCACTTTTGTCTGCTAAAGATAATTTTCTATCCAAAAACTTAGCGACTACACTGGGGACGAATATTCCTTTAGTGGTTTCTTTTGTCTAATCTTTTTAGACCTTTGAAAGTGACTCATTTTGACTTGTTCAGACATAAATCAATCTTAGGAAGTATAATTTTGTTATTGGTAGGGTTTTTGTTTCACTTTTGAACAAAAATAGCCCTAACATACTTTCTAGTTTAAGACAGAGCAACCCAACGCACTAGTCTTTCTCTGTAAGTGCGATGACTCGCACTGGTTGTTATGTATAACCTGTGATGGTTCCTCTAGAATGAAAAAAATTCATTTATATGCCTTGCTTTGAGTTCTGATTTGATTTAGTGTTTTTTCCTGAGTCTCTGAACTAGTCATTGTCTCTATGAAGCCATCAATATGTTTACATTTAAGAATGATTTCCTTTTGATGAGAGTTTGTTTGTTTTTCTTTATTCTTGTCAATTAGGGTTTGTGAACACTTGGATTGATTGTTGATTTGATAAAAGTAATTTTCATATTACAATCTTAATCTGTGTGATTTTGACCAATAATCTAGCTGCATTTCATTTTTCTTTGCATTTGAAAAAAAAATCATTTTTTTTTTTTGCATTGCATTTAGGGCTTTGAATTGAATTGTAATTTTTATCACCAAAAAATGATCACCTAACCATTTCTAACTAAGTGGATCAAAATACACCACGTAGGATTAATTTTACCATGGGAAATAATTTAGTAAACCATTTTTATTAAATTATTTTCTGATTAAATCTAAAAAACCGCATGAGAACAATTAAATAAATCATTATTTATTTATTTTTCTCTAGGAATAATTATTAAATCATTGTTTGATACTTATTCCTTGTCACATTCGACTAAATCCCCTAGGAATAATTAAATAAATCACTATTTTTTATTATTCCTTATTTCTATTATTGGAATAATTGTTAAATCACTATTTAATAATTATTTCATTTTCACACCATTTTTAATCCTTGTGAAATAATTAATAAATCATTTTACTTGTTAATTATTTCTAAATAAAGGTATTTGACCATTTTGAATACCTTTTCCCTCTCCAAAAAATATAATAAAGTATTCCTAATGGTTAGATCTTGATTTGGTCAATATTATTTTATTATTCTTCATTTTTTAGATTAAATCAATAATTTGTTATAAATAGGATGGTTTTCTATTCATTCTTCACCATGACCATTATCATCATCACCATTATCGTCTCTTTTCACTTGAGCTCCCATTTGATTTCTCCACATTGTTTTGGGTTTTTCACACATTGAGAGAGAAAATCAATTACTGAAGCATCAAGGACATCAAAGGACCCATCCGAGACCCTTTTTGTAGATCTCCTTCACCAAGTGTTATCAATAAAATATTTATTCATTTTAAAAGTCTTTTCATTTGGGTTATTACATTGGATATATACATTTTTGTTTGTTGTTTTGGATCAGATATGTTGTTTTGTTGCAGGCTTTTCTAGTTTTATTACAGATATGAAGCATAAGTAGCAACAAATTGTTATTAGGGTCATGTGTCACCTAGTGACTTAAGCGAAGTGTTTTTGGTACACCTTCCAAGAAATTTCACACTAACCAATGGTGACTCCATTGATGTAATAATTCAGTGCTTGGGTGATTGAAGTTTCAGTAAAGTTCAGGGTTTTCTACAACTATTTTTAGCCTCTCAATTTCTATTTATAATTTTCTTTCTTTTTTTGTCAAAATTTCAGATTCTGGTGGTTTTTTAGTTCTTTCCATAGGTCACAGGAACCAGTCAAGCAGGAGACGACAAAATTTGTGCAAGATCTATTGACCGAGAGTCCCAAGAGAAAAACACACTTTTCAGCCCCAAATCTGCATTCCAAAGCTCACTTTTTGGCCCAATAATTGTGTTTTCCATTGTTCTAGGTTAGTACCTGTGTTTTGAATTTTTTTTAGATTTTTTTCAATTATTTTTCTTTTTCAGATTTTCCGAGAGTGTTGTGTGTAGACAAGGGTTTCTTATATCTATTTCAATATCCCTTAGCCTTGTATTCTCTTAAGTTTTCTCTTTGAGGAAGGAAAACCCCCCCTAGGGTTTAGATTACGCCTCCACATTGTTAGGAAGAGATTGGTTGGGTGAGGATTCTAGGGTTTCAACATTTTTAACCACTAATTTTCAGAGTTTGATACATTACTTTAAAATTCTTGTGGATAGGTTTATTTAACCTTCTCTCCCTTTAGAGTTTGGGTTTTTCCTTTCCCACTTAGGATCCCCTTGAGCATCCTAGGTTTTGGAGCTTCATACCTATCCTTTAAAGCTTTTGTCACCTCTAATTTTTTTTGTGTTTCTACACCATTTACATATGATTTGTGCCTCTAGATATGATTCCCTTTGACATTAGATATTTTAGGCATTTTATGTGTCTTTGGGTAGCTTGTTTGCCTTCTCTTGCTTAGCTGCTTGAAAGCATTTTTGGGTGGGGTTTTGTGTGCTTGATTGGTTGTTTATTTTTATGTAATTTTTATCATTATTTATAATATTTGAACACTTTATTTTCAGCGGCACATGGCATCATAAAACATGCTCAATTAACTCTCCCACTTGACACGTTATTTTCACACACTCACACCTTAAGTGAGCGTGAGCTTGGTTAACACCACCAAGCCAAGACTTGAAACAATACACCTTAATAATTCAACATACATAGATTAAGCTCATTTGGCATCAAGGCCAAACAATCTTTGTAGTTTAGGTGTAGGATCGGTGGGATAGAGTTACAATAACACCCATCGATCACTTACATTGAGACATATAAGTTGACATATTAGGGAGATTAAAATCCTTCACCATAGCACAGTCCAAATCCGGAGTGCGTCAGAAACCTAATTCAGAGGGGGTTAGGCTAGGTCATCATCCAATTAGTTCTCCTCGGGGCTACCCAACCCTTGGCCAAGGAATCCCTTGCATTGGTTGATTAGAAAGAAGCTCAACACTCAACCACCCCCATGGGATGAAGGTAATTATAGTAACCAATTTTAGGAAAACACCCTATAGGACTGCTTGTGGGAAGCAGTTGGTTCTCTACCCTGCCTTTCTCTAGACAAATCTGCTTGTGGGGATGGGATTTCGTCAAGTAAGTTCTTTGGAAGGCCATATGAAATCATATATTTATGATTTTTTGAGGATTTAGACCATCTATAGGCTAGAGGTATTTTTCTTTGATAGGACATGTTTGTTTGTATTAGAGTAGCATCATTAATATAGTTAGTTTACACTTGGAACCACTGCACTAGGTGTTTTCTTGCTGTTTGTTTCTCTTTTATCCCTAGCATCACCCTTTAATACTTACAATCATCATTGTATTGACATCATTACGCCCCTAGACATTTGTCACGTAGAATTCGAGGCCTTCGCCGTCAGTTTCCGTTAAGACATATTACTCTTCCCCGTCGAGTTAGAGTACATCCTCCCAATCCTCCATCGAGTCATCATTCTAATTTTGGTTCTACTGATTCTTCCAGTTATTCCTTTGATTATGCGTCTTCTCAACCTCGTATCGTCACCATGTTAGGCACCAACGTGGGTGCAGTGAACCAAGGTGGTAACCCAGTTACTAAATAGGGTAACCCCACAAGCAGAACCTCCACCAGTATGGTCACTCCTCCTCCATTTCTTCCTCTTATGGCTGGTTTGAGTCTCCCTAATTTCATCTAGCTCATCGACGATCCTCTTCTCCATGATCCCAATTGGCCAGTTGTGCGTACTGGAACTCCTTTAAACATCCCAAAGTTTGAAGGTAACCCTAGAGAAGATCCCAAAAATCATGTTCACTCATTCCATATGTGGTGTTCATCCAATTCTATCACTGAAGACTCCATCCGTCTTTGTTTTTGTTATGAAACCAACTCACAAAAGATAGAAAAGATAGATAAACGCCTTCAAAATAAGCCTCTTCGAGAGGGAAACCTCCTTTACATTACACAAATGAACAATTCTTGGATGATACAAATGATAAGACCTCCTTTCTATATATAGGAGTCTAAGGGGTCATAATATAATCAGAGCCGACATAACAATAATAATGTAAGGGCACAAAAATAACAATAGTGGGCTTCTATGGGGCACAATAATAACAATATGGGGACTACATGGGCACAACAATATAATAAGGGGGTTGCACTAATAATAATAAGGGGTTACACTAGTAGTATAGGGACCTAACATGCCCCTCTCCTTCAAAAAGTGTTGTCCTCAACGCTTGAGTAGTTCTGGATGCTTCTGTATAAAATTATCATCCTTCCATGTGGAATCTTCAGCGGGTAAGTTCTTCCACTTGATGAGATACTTTGAAATTGATCGATTTCGTAGCTGTCAATTTCTCGGTTCTGTGACTGCTTCAGGTTCCAATATGATTTTTCCTTCCTTGTCAAGTTCTAACAATATTTTTTGAACTGGGATCTTCTGGAACTTTTGAATGAGTTCCCACCCTACTTCGTCATTCTTCCATTCATCCCTTGCTTTTTTATTGAATTTGGTTGGATAATTATACCAACCTCTAGCATTTTGGCAACCATACGTTCAATTTCACTCTTTTGGGAATATGGATATCTGTAAGGCCTGATGTTTGGAGGAACACTTCCTGGAATCAAATGAATAGCATGATCATGATCAAAAATATGTGGGAGGCCTTTGGGAGTCTCAAATATGTTGGAATGATCGTCCAAGACTTTTTGGAGATCTGGAGAAATAGACGATTTTGATGTGGGAACCTCTAGCGAACATAATTGTGCAATTACACCTTGTTGTTATTTATTTAGAAGATTTGTCATTCCATTAGAGCTGATTATATTTCCTAGTTTCCCTGTGATACCCCTTAATTCAACTTCCTTTCCTTTCGAAGAAAATTTCATGAAAAGTTCTTGAAAATTAAAATCTATTGTACCCAAGGATTGTAGCCATTAGACTCCTAGTACAACATTAGCACCACCCATTGGAATGGAAAGCATTGAGCTATTTAATACATATTCTCCCATTGATAGCTTGATATTATGGCACTTTCCAGAGAAATTTATGGTTCCTCCACTTGCAACCATTACTTGACACTTTGGAGCTGGATATAGGAAGAAATTCAATTCCTTGGCTATATTACAATGAATAAAATTATGGGTACTTCCTGAATCAATCAACACTATTACCTTTTTCTTCTTTATATGTCCTTCTATCTTGATAGTTTGAGGAGTGGTAATTCTAGCCAATGCATTACAAGGTATGGTTGGATTCATTTCTTATTTCTCTAGGGTTTGTTCCTAGTTTATATCCTCTTATTTTGATGTTTCTTGTTCGTTTTCTTTCTCCTCTTCCCCACCTATGTAAATTAATTTCTTCTTAGCACACTTATGACCTTTAGTGTACTTTCTATCACAATTGTAACAAAGTTGTTGTGCTCTTTTTTCTTCCAATTGTTTTGGTGTCAACCTTGAAGGTGGTGAAAGGTTAGGAGCAACAACAATTCCATATTTATAGTTATGAGTGGTAGGCTTCCTTGTTTCCATAATTTTTCTTTCAATTTTTCTTTCCAACCTGTATGCCTTCTCCAATGAATCAGGTTCGCAAAGGTGAACCTCATGTGGGATGTTATCATTTAAAGTCCCTATGAAGACTTCAATTCTATGCTTCTCTAGAATATCATTTATCCTTATATTCAATTTTTGGAAGTCCTCAATGTGCTCTACCATTGAACCCTTTTGTTTGAGATTTATCAATTAGCTAAAGATGGTGTTTCTTTTTGTATCCTGATAATGTGCTATCATTTCCTACGTGAAAATTGACCAGGTGACAAGTTTTTTACGAGAAAAAATCCATCTATACCATGCAAACTGATTCGGTTTTAAATATAAAGATGAAATACGTACCTTTTGTGTGTTTTTCACATTATATAGATCAAAATATTTCTCCATTTGTAGTATCCATGTTACTTGATCCTTGTCATCAAACTGCCTCATATCTATCTTTGGAATATGTTGGGTCTTCAATCCAATGTTAGATTCTATAAAATCATGATTAACATTACTTTTTCTCTCATCACAAGTTTCCTCTACTACCTTTTCGCCATTAGGAGGCCTTTCTTATAGCAGCTTTGTCCCACCTTCCTTCAAAGATTCCATGTCTTTCTTCAAATATTCCATGCATTTCTTCTAATATGCTTTCATACCATTGATATCAGCTTCCATGGCATAGATAAAACTATTTACCTTAGCTTCTATTGCATTCTTCAAATCATCCATCCAATTTTGATTACTAGGTGTTTCTATTTTCTTGATTCCAGTAATTTTTTTCTTTCTTTTAGGACCTTGATCTTGAATATATTGTATCTATGAAAGTTCAGATCTCCAAGGTTTGGAATTGGGTCTTGCGATAGCCCTCTGCGTCCTCCTTCAAATTCCACAAGTCTGATCAAAGTTGGATTATCCAAGAAACAGTTATGACCAATCTCTTAATCTGATCTGATTATATACTGTTTCACTAGAGTGAACTTGTACGAAGTGACATGTGTCAATGTTTCGGCCTTCGGACGTGAAAATGATACACAGAGAATTATAATCCTTCCTATTTCTATAACTGCTTACAAAATTTCAATCTGATGCTGAAAGAGCAAGTTATGATGATTTTCCCAAGGTCACATATCTGGGATGTAATTCGGGAGCCTATCGAAAGCCTACATTTCTTGGACTGTATCTCCGAAAATATAGAAAACCAAGATCTAAAATTGGGGCCCGAGATTCACCATGATTTTGTCTCAAATGGGTTTTAATGTCAAAGTCTAAACCTTTGTAGAAAACAAATTATAGAGAAAATTTCACGATGACATGTTTGAGATTGAATTGTGGAGCTTTCCAAAAACCTTCATTGCCTCAGATCATATCTCCGAAAATATAGTGAGACAAGATCTAAAATTCGGACTTGAGGTTCAAAATGATTTAGTCTCAAATGGGTTTATTTTTAATCTTCTGAAACATTGCAAAAGAAAAGTTATAGTGAAAATTCCATGAAGCACTGTTTGGAGCAGTGAAACCTTAGAATCAAAGCTTTGATACCAAATGTTATGAAACCAACTCACAAAAATATAGAAAAGATAGATAAACGACTTAAAAATAAGCCTCTTCGTGGGGGCAACCTCCTTTACATTACACAAATGAACAATTCTTGGATGATACAAATGATAAGACCTCCTTTCTATATATAGGAGTCTAAGGGGTCATAATATAATCAGAGCCGACATAACAATAATAATGTAAGGGCACAACAATAACAATATGGGGACTACATGGGAACAAAACTATAATAAAGGGGTTGCACTAATAACAATAAGGGGTTACACTAGTAGTATAGGGACCTAACAGTTTGTTCCAACGCACTCTTACTAGAGCTGCTGTTAAGTGGTATGTCAATCAAACCAAAGCCACTCATTCCACTTTTGTGACTCTTGCAAAATATTTTATTACGTATTTCCAGTTACCTCCCCGTTATGACATTGGTACCAAACTATTGACTTCTTTCCATCAAACTTCTGCCACTTGCTTATTTGACCATGTTTGGGAATGGCGTAGAAGGAGAAGTGTATGTAGAACTCCAAAATTTGAAGATCATGTCTATATGGATTGGTTCCTTAGATTGCTTTTGGCCCCCATTGCTAAAGATTTCGCTTCACACTTCCCCCAATATGAGCAAGATGCACTCCAAGTAGCCTTGAAATTTGATCTGATTTACACCTAGTCAGGTTAGTTTATACTATCATCTTGATCTGCCTCGACCTGGTGCTGCTAATGCACCGGGGGCATCTCATGTCGCTTATGATATCGTTGGAACCACTTCACACCCTCAACCATATGCTCCACCTCTGATGAGTTATGGTCAACCTTAGGGAGGGACCAGTTCCTCTTACATCTATCCCTCCCCCAATATTCCACATGACAACTCTTATCCAGGTCCTAACAAGTCATATGCATATCCCCATTCACATCAACTAATGCCAGGGTCAAGTGTTGCTCCACCTTTTTATCCTAATGTTCCCAATCTCCTTACTATCTGTATGCACCACCTAACGCTCTAGCCTCACTGGCACCAGTACCCCAGCCCCCCATGCCTCCTCCACCTCTGCCACAACAACAACCTCATCCACAAAGTCAAGTGCATGCTCAACAGTGCACAGCCAATGCCCCCAACCCAAGAAAAGGAACAAGCGGAAAGGTAACCAGAACCAACAATCTGAAGGTAATTAATGTATCTAGGGTCCACCACCTAACGCACCTAAGGGAAACTAGCCTAATCCCACAACCTAGCAACAGGGAAGACAACCCAAGAAAAACAAGGGTCTTCACACAAACAAACCTTGTGCTTGCTACAACATATATGGTCGTTATACTCATGAGTGTCCCCTTTTTTCTCATATGCGTCAAGTATGGGAAGCTCAAGCAATTGCTTCTAGAGTACCGCAACCCATAAATCGTCATCCTCCTCCTGCTTCATCTCAATTGACAGTGATTACCAATCCTTTTCTTCACCAAGAATATCTTGCTACTCAACCTACACAAGGTCATGCAACTCCCACAAATCACCATCTTGTCACAATGATTATCAAATTCTTATGATGAATTATGATGGGGTTAATACAAAAAAAATGAACCTCCAGACTTAATCCCGCCAATATGAAAAGCCACCCGCTAAGTTAGCGACTGAGTCCCAACCCCAAGTTTCCACTGAGCCTCTATTGTCATCCAATGGTACCTTACATATCCCTCTGCCTAAGGTAGATGTTATCCCAAAGATCCACAAAGGTCCATTATGTCGAAACATTGCTTCTACTAAAGCTGTTGATACCTATAACATAGTATATTACTTGGCCCAGTCTCCTGTTGCCATGTCAATGCTGGAAGTTATCTAGACGTGACCATCCCAATAGAAAGATATACTCTCTGCTTTAGGTGATGTGGATCCCCATGACAATTGTATGATTGTATTTAACGTTGACAAGTCAGAACATCCTCCCCTACCTTCATCTATTTCATTCCAAATCACAATCTCCATAAGAAACTCCACTATCCAGTGGTGTATCATAGATAAATTCCCCTCCACCTATGTGATGTCTACTAGTGTTTGGAAGTGACCTCGTTCACCTTACCTGTCCCCATCCACCATCTTTCTCCATGCTTGGGATGGTCATCCCTCACAACCCCTTGGCTTATATTGAAACTGCCCTATCACTGTTGCCAAAAAGACTGTCTCTATTGACATTGAAGTCATTGATTCCCCATTAGATTACAACATCCTTTTGGTTCGTATTTATTACTATGTTATGTTAGTTGTTTCATCTGCGGTTCACCATAATATGTGCTTCCCTCATAATGGAAATATTGTCACTATTGATCTGCTAATGTATTATGATCCCAAATCTTAGACTTCACCTCAGTTCAATATCTCATCAATGACTGCCAATAATAATATCTCATCCCTCACTAATGTATCTCTTGGAGTCTACAAATATTCCACCTTCCTTGATGCTTATTATGGTCCACCACCTACTCCTTCTGAGCCTAGGTCATCCAGTGTTTTCATGCTTCAAGCATCACGAGTTGCTCATAAGAGGTCTAGTATGCCTTCACAATAGCCAACACCTTTGCAACCTGTTGTTCCTAACTCAACCTGACCTTCTGGTACTACTCCTCAAGGATGATTTCCTTCTGCTGGTATATCTCCTAATCCATTTCATCCTGGAACCATTCCCCCAATTCTTAACCATCTCGGAGTAGTTCCCCCAGGTCATTACCCTTCTGGTCAGATACCGTTCTTATTTCCAACCCCTAGAGTTTATTCTACACCTGTCATCACTACATCGAGTTTACCTAACATTAGCTTGGGGATTCTAGTTTGGTACATTTATCCTCCCTCAAAAACTCCCCCAAATCAACTCAAACCTTACACCACTTTGACCCCAGTTCAACCGGTTGTTCCCACCCCTTCCTTTTCTTCAGTTCCACAACAACCTCAATAGGAACCTACTTCTATTTCAAAAGAATTTGGTGAGGGGGGAAAGCCCAGAAAAAGGGAACCAAAGACAAGTCACCCCCAATGGCTTCAACTCCTCCTAAGCTTCCAAAGCCTATTCCTCCATGCACTTTGTGTGATGTTGTTGGTCATGCCACCATTAATTACCCTGAACTCCCTCATATTAAGAATTTAGTATCTGATAGCTTCCCTGATTCTAACATTCCTGATGTTCATGTCATCTTACCTGAGTCAGCTAAGAAGAACAAATCATTACGCACAAATCACCCCTGTGCTTTGTGTAATAATTATGGCCATTATTCTCACCGCAGTCCCCATCTCAAAGAATTTATTGATACACTTCAAGTGCTTCACTAATTAGAGGTCGCTCGTAGTGAATTTACCTCTCCTCTACCCATGTGTTCTAGTCCCATTCCTATACCAGAGCAAGAGGTCTCTCAACCACCCATCATGATCCCTCCCGTTAATGTTGAGATGACAGATAGTATCGCTCCTATTCTCTACCTGTCATCATCCATGATAGCAATGTATTGGGACACCCTTGATGTCCCCTATTGTGATTCTATTGAACCTTCTTCGATGAACACTCCCATCTCAACCTTGGTTGATGTCCCATCTACTAGTCATATGTCTCCCAACCTTGACGATGTGTATGTGAACCTTGTCTCTCATGAATATGCCTCAGTAGCTCTTCTTCATCATGTTGTCTCTCTTCCTCCTGTCCCCCCATCTTCCATTCTGATGAAGACATCATGGAAGCCATGACCACCCATTATTATCCTTGTGATGATATGTAACATTGTGCATACCCTTCCACAACAAACCCATGACTAATATGTTGTGGAATCAAAAGGATTCATTCATGGTGAAGTCGATTGGTTTAAAAATCCCATTCCTGCACCAGATGCTTTTGAAGAAGGAAATATGGCTAACATTTCCCCTACCATCAAAATTAATATTTCAAATAAACTAGGGATCGAAGAAAATATCATCTTTGGGGCACAATGCACCCCGAAAGAAATTGATGCTTACACCAAGTTATTCAAATAATTCTGTGATGTTTTCACGTGCTCTTATTCTGAAATTCCCAGACTTTATCCCACCTTTGTTGAACATCACATCAACTCTTGGCACAATTCCATCCATGTTTGCCAAAATTAAAGGTCTATCCATCCTTCCAAACATGAGATATCAAAGCTGAAATCGATAAGCTCAAGCATAATGGTTTCATTTATCCCATTGAATACACCACATGGGTGTCCAATCCTATTCCTGTTCTTAAGAAACAAGGCACCATTCGTGTCTACACAGACTTTCATGATCTGAACAAAGCTTGTCCCAAAGACAACTTTCCCACACCCTTCATAAACCAGGTCATTGATGAGTGTGTGGGGCATGAGGTTCTTTCCTTTATGGATAGATTCTCTGGATATAACCAGATACATATCCATTATGCCGATCAACTTAAAACTGCCTTCACTAGTCCATGGGGAAATTTCTCTTATAAGGTCATGCCTTTCAATTTAAAGAATGTTGGGGCCACTTTTCAGCGTGCCATGTCCTACTGTTTTCATGAATTGGCTCATATTATCCTTGCATATCTAGACGATCTCACCGCACGTTTGAAACTTTGGTTGCAACACCTTCATGATTTGCGTACTATCTTTCTTCAATGTCACAAGTATAACATTCGCCTCAAACCCCTTAAGTGTGTCTTTTGCATTCATGCTGACCGACTTTTGGGCTTCATTGTGTCCAAAGACAATATCACTCTTGATCTTATCAAAGTTCAATCCATTCTTGAACTTCCTCCTCCTCGTACCCTTCGATAGTTACAAATCCTCCAAGGAAGAACTAACTTTCTTCGTAGGTTTTTTGCTGACTATGTCACCACAACGCATGGGTATCTTAGACTCCTTTGATATAACATTCCATTTGTTTGGGATGACCAAGCTCAATAGTCTTTCGATGCCCTCAAATGTGCTCTCACTTCTAATCCCTTTATTAATCCACCTAACTTTGAGAGGTATTTCATATTGTATATCTTTGCGTCCACCTATTCGGTTGCCAGGGTCATAACTGTTACGCAGTAATTTATCACTGCCTTCCTGTCAGTCCCCTGCTGTGTCCAGAAGTTATAATCACAAAGTGTTTTGTCCCTAAAACTGGCCTGAAAACCCATTTTTCCAAAGTTTTATGCATCAGCGCGTCTGTTCCTTAAATATCCGCGCTGACAGGCGCCTCCCAGTGTATTTCGTGCGCTGCCATCGCGGAAGAACATCACTTGCCCGCGATGATGATCAGCGCGCCTTTCACGTGTCCTTCCGCGCTGACGCGATCTCCCTAGTTATTGATGTGCGCTGCCAGCGCGGCAGTTCCCTAATAATCCGCGCTGATCCAGTTTAGGCGAATTTGTTTAAACAACCTGCCTTCCAGATCTCTCCAGGCTTGGTTGTTAGCCTTGTGATTGTCGCCTCCCTTCTATGGCATGTTTGTTCGACTCTTTCCAACAACTCCCCTTGAAGATAAGCTCATCCTTCCACCTTTTTAGGAGACTCCTTCTCCTATATAAACTCTCACCATTACCATGAGCAGCTAGTTGGAAATGGTTGGAACTAGTTAGACTTAGCTTGGAATAGCTTGGATTGTACAAAGCTTGTATTGCTGCTATAGGTTTGGTGTGCTAGGTGTAGAAGTGATTGATTGCTTGGGGAAGTTTGTTTGTGACACTTGTGTGAGAGAGAGAGAGTTGTTTGTTTTGGGAGAACCATCCTCAAAGGTGAATGCTTGAGATACATGCTGACTGATCCCTCTGGAGAAGTTTATCGACGTCAGAACACTTGGTTGTATTCTTCTCTATTTCTGATGAATAATAGATGACTGCTATTATTGTTCCATTCTCGTTTGTTTATATCATGGATAAATGTGAATTATGTCTTTTCTGACTGACATATGGTTACTTTACTAGATTTCACGCTTGCGTTTGCTTTCTCTTCGTGTGTGCAGGTGTTCGTTCGTGGGGATCACGGAAGACTGTGACCAGCAGCAGCGAAGGAACGAAGTCAACATCTCTTCGACAAACGACAGCGCAGGAATCCAAGTAGGTGCTCTTTACTTCTCATTTAATTGTAACTAGGAACATGCGTGGCAGCATTGTGTGATTGTTGCTAGACCCCTATTGGGCTAGTAGGGATCGCCTCTATCCGTAGAGGGGATTTACCTTTCCAACAATTTGGCGACTCCGCTGGGGATCAGCCTTATTGTCTTTTGAGTCCACCCTTGTATTTGGTTTTGTTTGACCTCTCTCCGAGTTTTGGGATTGTCGTGATTGCTGTGAACTTTCTGGGTACTCCTGGGAAGCATCCTTATTATTTAGAAACCTCTGGCTTTGGTTTGGGAAGTTTTTGTTTTTGGCTTTCTTTGTTTTTGCTCCCAGCGCGCTTTATTTAAGAACAGTCGCGCTGACATCGCGACCCTGTTCTTTACTTTTTCCTGTCATCGCGCCTGTACGTCTAACAGCCGCGCTGACCTCGTTTTCAAGGGCAGCGCGCTTTATTCGTGTTCTTCCGCGCTGACATCGCGCCCCCTCTTCTTTGTGATTTTGGTCATCGCGTCTGTGTGCTTTATATCCGCGCTGACCTCGTTTTTCTGAGATCAGCTCGGTTTTTTGGGCAAAAGTCGCGCTGACAGCTCGGGTGGCCTGTGTAAAAGTTGCGCTGACCCTTGATCATCTCGGGTTCTCAGTGTAAAACTTGCGCTGATTCCTAAAAAGTTGTTTTTATAACTTTATCTCCTGAACCTCTTGCTGTGACTTTCCCTTCTTCTCTCCACTTGTCCAATGACTTGTTTTTCACTGTCTGAACTTTGAACTGTTTGAATACGGAGCTTGGCTTCATAGGGTTTCGTTTTGCTCGGTTTTGAGTTTGCAAACACCTTCCCTTTTCGCTGCTTGGTTCGTGTTTTCATCCTTGCTTTTGCAATTGCTGGATTGCGCTGAGTCTCTAATCGACTGGTTATGACTCTGGTCCGTCGGATGTTTGCTTTTCTCTATTGATTTCGCGCTTTATACCCTAGGGCATCTAGTGGCTGTGCGTGTGTCAAGCCTCCCGTCAGGGTCTCTGTTTGTTTGATTGACCAGCTCATTTTTGACTTGTTGATTGCTTTCGTTCAGTGATTGTTAGAGTGTTTTGGGTTCGGCTTCCAAGCGGTCTTTTTCGCTTCCTCCTCGCTTGCAATCCTTGCTTGTTTTGCAGAGCTTAGATCACGTAGCTCGTGCATCGCTTTGTTTCTTGTTGTTGTCAAAACTTTGGTTGAGTGTTTCAGGAACTTTGTGTGCTTTCATTAAGCAATTTCATTTTGTTTGGTGTTCTAGTTCCTCCAAATTATTTTAGGTGCTTTATGTCATTGAAAAGAAATTGAATTGGTAGCTTGTTTCAAAATTTGAAAAGGAAAAGAACGTTTCGTTGATTTACATTTTCAAAAAGAAAAGTTTCCTTTCCTTGCCTTAGTTGCATTTAGCTACTTGTTTGTTTGTTTCGGTTTGGAAAATTCTTTGCTCTCCTGTAGCTAGAGTTCATCGAACGAAACGAATCTTCTTTTCGCATATAGATTGCATCTAAGTAATTGTGAGAGAACATACGATAGAGCTTGAAATCGAAACTTAATCTCAAGATCAACTATAAAACGAACCAAATGAATCTAAAAATGCATTGGAACTAAACGCAAATATTTAGAGGTCTAGGTTAGAGACGTGTTCCGACGTCTTTAAACATAGTCACTGTTGTTTCACGTTAGGTTGGGTGATTCCTCCTTCTGTGACTCGATAGTGGTCTAACACGGACTGCGCTCCCACGTACCGTCGAGTATATAGGGAGACCCCACTAGGCTTTTATCCTTTATCCACAGGAAGCCGAGTCGGCCGCCCTACAATTCGCAATGCAGTGAACACAGCATTCACGAAGATTGACCACCCGTACCCTAAAAAGTATTCTGTGGTTTTGTGAAAAGTTTGGCACACCCTCTACCTAGAGTTCCAGAGCAGTCACTTTTGATCCTTTTCGGACTCCCTAAACGAAAAGGTGCATGTGAGCGTCTTGTCACTTCGTGCTCATTAAACATTCGAAGGAGACTGGAGTCATCTTTTGTCCTTTTCTCGACTCCTGAAACATGAAAAGGTCAAGTTTGGTTCTTGCGTCTTAAAATTAATTTGGCCACGATTACATTACCCAGTTAGATCTTGTGAAGCGTTAGCTTGAGTAGGTTTCGTTTTCGTTTGCTATGGCAACTTTTCCGGGATTCACTAACCCAGGTTCCCCCTCTGATGGGAATCCAGGACAATTCCCTCCTCTTGGGAATGTTGGTGCTCCGTATATGGCGACGTTGTCCCTACCAGGGTTGACTGTCGGGTTGCCTGTGTGGTTGTTTTCCACCTCTTTGGTCTCTACCGTATCGGCTGTTAGTCCATCAGTCCCTCCACCTGAACAACGTCATGTTGATCCAAAGGTGGATCTCTCCCCTTCGACGCCTACTTCTACGTCCTCCTCTTCCACTTCGCCTGGTGAAAGTCTTGATTCGCATAACCAGGTGGCTAAGAAGAAGAAGAGGAAGACCAAGAAGAAGAAGTCCCCTAAGGGAGAGCTTACACACACAGTTCCCCCCTCAAGTCCAGCTATCCCCTCCGGTATACCTGAAGTCGGGTCACCTTCTGCCCCTCCGCGGAAGGTCAAGTTTCCTTGTCGATTATGCAAGGAGGACCATCTCCTTCGTGATTGCCCTGGCATTCCCAAGGTATTGGAAGTTTGGTCTCATGATCCGGCCCACCCTCCATCATCCACTGATGATCATGGCGATGCTACCTCATCAGCTGGGAATGGTAAGGAGAAAGGGAAGTTTCGAATCCCCTGTCGACTTTGTGAAGGCAAGCATCCCCTTCACCTTTGTCCACTCATGGATAAAGCCTCTGCTGTGTTGGAAAGTCTTGCTGCTCCTTCGAATCCACTTCCCGCTGGTTATCAGCGTCTTTCTACAGCTGTAGATCGCGCCCCTGTTGACAAAGAGATCACTTCAGATCTTCCTTTTGTCCAGGCCCCTCTTCCCGAACCTGGCTGTCCCCAGCCTGTTCCAGACCCGTCGTTGGTCGGAAAGGGTGTTGATTCGAGTTCACCTCCTCTCAACCACTCTGTTTCGGAAGAGAAAAATTCTCATGTTCTTCTCGTTTCCTCAGATTCTCCCGAGTTTGATAAAGGTTTTCCTGACACCTCTCCAGAGAATTTAGATTCGGTTCTTTCCGAGCAGGGGGGCAACCATATGGTTCCCCCACCAAATAGTTCGGTCATCTCCTTTGACTGGAGTCGTCTGACTGCCCCTCCCCTTCCGTCCCATGTACCTTTCTGGGTCACCGCCTATGCTTGCAATAAGGCGCTGCCTGGCACTGTGTTAGACGAAGGAGCATCGGTTAGTCTTATGCCCGTTACTACTTGGCGAGCTTTGGGTTCCCCATCGCTTGTACCTGTCGCACCGCATCTCACCGCGTTTGATGGAGGAACGAGTCAGCCATTAGGGATCCTCCCGAAGTTTCCTATTACTTTGGGAGGCAAGACCGTCTATATAGACGTCTCGGTTACCCAAGGTTCTTTAGACTTCAGTCTTCTCCTTGGTCGTGATTATGTGTATGCCATGGGAGCCCTGGTTTCTTCACTTTTCCGTGTAGTTTGTTTTCCACACGATGGAAGAATCGTGACGTTCGATCAATTATCGTTCGTTCGTCCACAAGCCCCTCCGGCGCACTCGTCCTTCCCTCCTGGCTTTCATCCACAAGTTGCATCTGCCTCGCCGCAAATCAACTACGTGGCCACCTACCCCGTGCCCGTACCCAGTGATGACACCATCGTGCATAGTGTCCTAGGGGCATTAGGTCCTGATTTCCAAGATGTCGGCCTTCCCTTCGGAGCCACTTTCTTGGGGGCCTCCACTTCCCATTCATTATGATGAAGTCTGGATCGGAGCATAGTTCACTTTCCTATGTCAAGCTCCCTAAAAAATGAAATTGGGTCTGGTCGGAGCATAGTTCACTTTCCTATGTCAAGCTCCCTAAAAAATGAAATTGGGTCTCGTCGGAGCATAGTTCACTTTCCTATGTCAAGCTCCTTAAAAAATGAAGCTTGGGGGGTTGGAGCATAGTTCCTTTCCGGTGTCAAGCTCCTTAAAAAATGAAACCAGGTCTGTCCGAGGATAGTTTTGATCTTGTGGCGACCTCGTTAAAAAATGCAACAAGGGTTATGAGGATAGTTCTTTTGCTGTGTCAACCTCATTAAAAAATGAAACACATCCCTTTCCAAATCGAGTCTTTTGATTAAGATCTCGTAAAATACAAGTCGAGTCTTTCATCGATCTCGAGAGTGAACCTTCATTCCATCCACTGTGTTGAATGCAATGAAGCTTGGGGGGCATGTACCTCGTTTTGCGTTATTATGCTGGGGGCATGCAAACTTATAACAAGCATAGTTTTTGTTTCAAGCTTGTGTAAACATGAAACATAATCCAAGCAGAGTTCTCCATGGTTCAAGCTTGTGTAAAAATGAACCCATACCTGATTTACATCTCGTGATTGTCATTTTTATCCGCTGAATTTTGCTAGATGAGCCTTGGTTGTTTTCATTCCATCGCCACCATTGTTTTGGCCGATCATATGCTTTCACTTGGTTGTTTTACCTTTCCTGAGGGACTGCAGTTATGAGTGGTTTTGATAGCCAGCCTCTTGACCATTACATGTTTTGAGCAGTTCCACCGTTTCCAGGAACCAGTTGCTACCTTTTATACCACTCGTTCCTCTAGGACGAGTCGCCTTTAAGCTCTTTTCTGACTCGTAAAATGTGAAAAGATTGCCGAGTATTTTTCCCTTTTTGACTCGTTAAAGAGAAGGAAAATGGAGGTCTGCTTTCAGCTCTTTTCTGACCGTTTAAAGATGGAAAGGTTGCCGAGTTATCCCTCTTGACTCGTTAAAAGTAAAAAAGAGGCGGTCGTCTTTAAACCCTTTTCCGACCGTGTAAAAACGAAAAGATTGTCGGACCCTTGTCGTTTCCGGTTCGTTAATGGTTACGAAACGACGTGATACCGATTATTTTTTTACTTTTTCAGATCGATATCACTACTCATGAAAAGTACTCCTCGACCGTAATGATCGGGCGGTTCTTTCGAGCATAGTTTTATACTTTTTCGGGCTCGAGAGACACAACTTTACGAAAAAGGACCCCCCTGGAGTTTCCTTTTCTGCTGTCTTTTCAGACTCTCTAAACAAGAAAAGACGCCGAGTTTTTCCTTTGTCAGGCTCGTTAAACACTCAATGACATCGGGTATTGTCGAAATGACACACATCAAGCATATGCTATCCCCGTCAAGCTTGTCCTCCAAAAATAATCGGGGTACCTGCCTGCAAAGGTGGGGGAAAAATGGAACAATGTTTACAGTCGTCTCGGCAGTACGTCACTCTTGAACATGGCACTCCGCTGTTTCGTGTCTGGGTGGGGTCATCTCATCTCGTTTTCACTAGCCTCCATGGGTTTGGGATATCCTATTTGACCTCTCATCTGTTCATTGCCGTCATCATCTTATCCGCTGCTCATTTGATGTCAAGTACTGCCAAATCCTTTACAGTGCCGTTATGTGTTCAAGAGAAGTTGTCCTCTGCCACAATGCAACCTCGTTCGCTATCTCACCACAAAATCATTATACCTCTGTCTCGTGTCGATGATGTGGGAATCATCATGGCCCACCTTCGATCGAAGTCCTTTCTCGTCGACTCCAGCTCATTATCCGAGAAAGAGACTTAGAGACTCCTTTCAGGTGCCTTGGAGCCTGCATGCCTCAATGGCAGGTTCTTCGTGTTCGACGTAAGGTTTTCATCCTTGACCTTTGATCGAATGATTCCGTGAGTGTTCGACACCAACTCATTGATTCACACGTCTCGGATTGTACCTATAGTACCTTGAGGACCATTGTCATTATTGGTGGTACCTCTCGCGTCTGTTAACGGTTTTCATCATTGACCGGTAATCAGACGATGTTCATGCATGTTCGACTTCAGCCCATGTATTCACATGCTTGGACTTGTACTCTGTTCGGGTCGGGATGGAGCGCAAGACCCTGGATCCTTGCTCACTGTGGTCCAGGCTGCGATTTTTGTGGATAATCATTACATGACTCATTGATGGATGGCTGCGCCCATACCTGAGTCTTCATGGATGGCTGCGACCATACCTTGTCATTATTTATGGTCTCTTCAGCTGGGTGGCTGCGTCCATGCCATAGACCATTCTTGTATGTCCTTTGGATGGCTGCGCCCATGCCTAGACTACATGTACTTGATTGTAAGAGATTCTCGGTACTTCCTGGTGGTGTTCCAGTTCGGCGTGTGTTGTAAAGCATTTCACCCCTCCCACTCTCTCGGTCTTCATGCTTTAGGGGGCATCTGTTACGCAGTAATTTATCACTGCCTTCCTGTCAGTCACCCTGCTGTGTCCAGAAGTTATAATCACAAAGTGTTTTGTCCCTAAAACTGGCCTGAAAACCCATTTTTCCAAAGTTTTATGCATCAGCGCGTCTGTTCCTTAAATATCCGCGCTGACAGGCGCCTCCCAGTGTATTTCGTGCGCTGCCATCGCGGAAGAACATCACTTGCCCGCGATGATGATCAGCGCGCCTTTCACGTGTCCTTCCGCGCTGACGCGATCTCCCTAGTTATTGATGTGCGCTGCCAGCGCGGCAGTTCCCTAATAATCCGCGCTGATCCAGTTTAGGCGAATTTGTTTAAACAACCTGCCTTCCAGATCTCTCCAGGCTTGGTTGTTAGCCTTGTGATTGTCGCCTCCCTTCTATGGCATGTTTGTTCGACTCTTTGCAACAACTCCCCTTGAAGATAAGCTCATCCTTCCACCTTTTTAGGAGACTCCTTCTCCTATATAAACTCTCACCATTACCATGAGCAGCTATTTGGAAATAGTTGGAACTAGTTAGACTTAGCTTGGAATAGCTTGGATTGTACAAAGCTTGTATGGCTGCTATAGGTTTGGTGTGCTAGGTGTAGAAGTGATTGATTGCTTGGGGAAGTTTGTTTGTGACACTTGTGTGAGAGAGAGAGAGTTGTTTGTTTTGGGAGAACCATCCTCAAAGGTGAATGCTTGAGATACATGCTGACTGATCCCTCTGGAGAAGTTTATCGACGTCAGAACACTTGGTTGTATTCTTCTCTATTTCTGATGAATAATAGATGACTGCTATTATTGTTCCATCGTCGTTTGTCTATATCATGGATAAATGTGAATTATGTCTTTTCTGACTGACATATGGTTACTTTACTAGATTTCACGCTTGCGTTTGCTTTCTCTTCGTGTGTGCAGGTGTTCGTTCGTGGGGATCACGGAAGACTGTGACCAGCAGCAGCGAAGGAACGAAGTCAACATCTCTTCGACAAACGACAGCGCAGGAATCCAAGTAGGTGCTCTTTACTTCTCATTTAATTGTAACTAGGAACATGCGTGGCAGCATTGTGTGATTGTTGCTAGACCCCTATTGGGCTAGTAGGGATCGCCTCTATCCGTAGAGGGGATTTACCTTGCCAACAATAACCCTAGAAGATTCTACTATAAACGAGCATGCCATATATTATGTTAGTAAGAACCTTAATGGTCCCCCTGTGTCCTATTCACATGAAGAAAAGTTGGTGCTGACTGTTGTGTTCTATATTCAAAAGCTTCGTCATTATATTCTTACGTGTACCACCAAAGTTGTGACCAATTCCAACCCCATGGACTTCCTGTTGAGTGGACAGATCATTAACAGGAAGTGCTCCCATAGGATCGTTATCCTTCAAGAATTTGATCTCAAATTTTTTACACCCAAGAGTAAGAAAGGTTTAGCCCTTGCTGAATTCATTTATGAATTTCCCATTGGTGTGTCTAATCCCCCAGTAAATGATGATCTTCTAGATGAATACTTGTTCACCATTACCTCAGATGATCATTGTTATGGCAACATCCTTACTTATCTGCGAACCAAGAAATTCTCCCCCCACCTCACTCATGATGATTGACGATGTATTTGACATCAATACCCTTGCTACCTCCTCATTGTTGACGATCTTTATTGCCATGGTGTCGAAACTGTCCTCCATCGTTGTCTCACCCATGTTGAAGCTGAGAAAATTCTCAATGCCTACCACAATGTTGCTTGTGGTGGTCACCTCTTTGAAATGGCCACTGCCCAGAAAATCATGTGCGTTGGTTACTTTTGGCCTTATCTCTTTAGAAATTTCATTGAGGTAGTCAAACACTGTTCCAATTTCCAGTTATATGCCCCTAAGACGCGATTTCCACCTACTCCCGTCTATCTTGTCATTGCAGTAGGTCCTTTCTGTAAATGGGTTATTGAATTTATGGAGTGTTGACCCCCATCTACTAATAACCACAAGTATATTATCATGGTCGTCGACTATTTTACCAAATGGGCTGAAGCCATGCTAATGTTCAATAACACCGTGACTACTGGAACCCTCTTTTTATTTAACCATGTTATCGCTCGATTTGGGGTTCCGAAACAATTAGTATTCGACAATGGCTGACACTTTGAAGATGAGATATGTCATGAGCCATCCTCTATGTTGGGCTTAAAACACCAATGTTCATCGTCTTGTTATCCCCAAGGAAATGACCAAGTTGAAGATGTCAATAAAATCCTTAAGACTATGCTTCAACGGATGGTGAATAAACACAAGACCAACTCACATCTAATGCTGTTACTTGCTTTGTGGGCCTATAGAAATTTTGTCAAGACTGCCACCAGGTTCACTCCTTTCCACGTTGTTTTTGGAGAGGAGGCAGTCTTACCAATTGAGTGTGAAATTTTATCCCTCCACCTTGCCGTCAAAATCCTCCCAAACACCCAACCTCTATAACACCGACTTCTCATGCTTAAGCGTGCCAATGAAGACCACTGTGTTGCATTGTAAACCATTAAAGCGGCCAAAAGGCACACCAAATCTCAATATGACCGAAAATTCCATCGTTGTACCTTCCATGAAGGTGAACTTGTTCTTGTTTATGACCAAGCTCATGATGTCCTAGGGAACGGAAAGTTTGAACCATTATGGCTAGGAGCTTACATTATCCGTAGCTGTTTGGGAAAAGGGGCATACCTTTTAGATGGTCCAGAAGGATAAATTCTCCCTAACCCTTGTAATGCCTCTACCTCAAGAAATTTTACCCATATCATTTCCCATTGGAATGCGTTTATCGTTTTATTTTTCTTGCATTTAGGTAGTGTGTAGCCCCACCATCTTATTCATTGTCTTCTTGCATCTTTCAGATGGATCCATTATCCACAACTTATATTGGTTATGCCGATGGTGTGAGTCGCTTCTCCAAGAATCTAGCCTTGGTAGCTTGGGCCATTTTCACCCCCTTGCACTCGTTAGTGCACTCCAACCGCATTTGCATTGGATATGCCACAAATAACTAGACCAGATATGATGATGTGATAGGTTTGTTAGTCGATGCCCTTGATTGTTGCTTCCTTCAGTTTGAAGTTTGTCTTGATTCCTTAATACTTAATTGAAAAACACTTATCATGTGCATAATGCTTTCCTATTTAGAAATATCTACGAGTTAAGCTTTTGGCACGTGAATTTAAATCCATTGTGTTAAGTCATGTTCCTAGAGCTAACAATAACTATGTAGATACCATTGCAAATAATATTCTAGATTGGCATTTATCACATGCATATAAAATAAGACATCCATAACATAAACAAATGTTGAACCAAAATCATCACAAAAATATGCCTAACCATAATTATGTATCATGATATACAACATACAGTGTTTTGAGTCCACTACTCTAAATACATTCAACATGCTCATTCACATGTTATCACAAAACAAAAATGGGGGACCCACATGTCCCTATGCCTAATCACTATCATCTGGAGGTTGCTGAGCCAATCGCTCCATCCCACCAGCTCGTAGGTCTCGTACTGCCTGAACGACCATAGCAATGCACCGTGTGATTCCTCACCACTCTAAGGGAAGACCAGTGCACTCATCTATATATTGATCTTCTAAATCATGTCAGCCCAGTCAGTAGCATGTCAAAGCTACGTTGGATATCCTCTACTAGAGCGTCACTACCTGATCTTTGTTGTGATTTGGACCCACCCTGATCCACAGTGCCAGGCTCTGCGGCTCGTCCCGTGTATCCTTTCGGCCTCACTGGTGCTATATCTGCATACCACAAAGTTGAGAAATCAATACCACATACACATATTTCTTAAGCTGTAAATGCATTAAATATATAACAACTTTCATTTACAATCTAGACTCCATGCTCGTCCCGACGGAAGTGGTAAGCTAGGATCCCCTTGATAGTTCATTCCACTATACAGATAATCATCTATATATAGTGGCATCTGGTCCTAATGAGAAAAAACCTTAGGTTAGAACACTCGTCCCACACCCCCTCCTCCAACTCGTCGCAGTAGCTTCCCCCAACGGTGCATCTTGGGCTCCTGTGGGCCCCTATCACAGATCTGTACATGAGGACGAATAGTCATTATTTTCTCAAAGAAGAATGAGCACAAAAATATCGCAAAAGAACAGTTATCATTGGTCCTCCACCTACATAGTTTCAACTATTATTTCAATGATGACAACATCATCCAAGCCCACCTATAGTAGGTCCCTTCCAACACACTCTCCACCAGAATCATCTTCCCTCCAGTGATGTGATGGAAGTCACAACTACCCAAGATTCACAACACTACTGTAGTTGTAGCTCGTGTCTTAAGCCTTTCAAGGTCACTGATATGAATGGTCGTTCCCTTTGCATGAACCCTCAGTACACACTGGCGATCAACAAACTCACCTGTTTGTGTCCCAAGAGGCAACACTGGATGTATCTCCCCAACTACCCTTAGAGGGGGAAATCTTATCAAAAAAATATATGACCTACATCGTGATCTTGATCCTGTGCCCCTGTACTACTAAGGCCTCTTGATCTAGACCCCAATATCTCACAATCCTTGACAGCAAAGGCTCACCATCGCTCATCAAAGGGCTCTCAAAAAACTTTAACACGCCATACTGTGCCAAAATCCCTATGATTGTTGGATTCCCCTAAATATCAGCATGAAGAATTTATAAATATCGTTCTCAGCATACGACCTTTAGCTATATCATACCTGAAAAATACCATTATGTTTTCTAGTTCAGAGTCAAAGGCATGGATTTCTGGTTCTTAACTTCAACTCACCACAGACCACCAATCATGTTTTTCCTTTCAGCCCAAAACGCAGTTTTTCCCTGAAAACTATGTTGGATGCACTTATCAGCCCATTTTTTGCATTCTAGAATGCAGAAAAGGTCCCCAAAAGTGCGTTGCATCCATGAGGATAAGTAGGGGTCCCCCACAGTGAACTAAAGCCCTAATATGAAAGTACAGTCCACCAAAAATGATGAGTAAGGTTAGGCCACCTACCTCCAACTCGCAGATCTTGATGTCGACGATCGGTTTGTCTGGTATGATCTCCACAATATTCAGGGCCTTATCCTCCCCTCCAAATTCTCCAATAGGTCACTATGCAAATGAATTGGATTTGGGGTCGAGAAGTCCTTTTATAGGAAAAACCATACTTTTTCCGTCACCCATTGCGACCAAACCGTAGCACCATTTGACGAACCATTAGCATCATTGGAAATATCTCACCGAGTTCTATAATGGGTTTCCCTTTGTTTTTGGTAATTTGACACTTCACCTCGAAGCATTTTTTTCCACAAGATTTCACTTTTCCACCAATTAAAACCAAATTTCTTCATATAAGTCACCTGTACTTTGGTACCACTTTTCCTCAGAACTTGTCGACCCGTGTGTCAATTTTCGTCATGAGTAACCATTATTTACTCATTTTTTCATGGTCCCCTCTGGGCCTCCCCCATGTGGCAGCATCATCAAGTCACCCTTGCTCAGATCATCTGAGATGAGTCACCCTTGCATCTATGGAGTATGTGCTGAGTCTCCTTACGTTCAGTTTCATCATTCCATACCTCTTTGTGTCACATCCATCAAATTGTATTCATATTTTTCCTCCAGCTATACTGCTTTGTATTTGAAAAGCCCCGATATAAGTAATTAACCATCCCCTCCGGAATTGAGTCAGTTGCTGCCAGGTCAACCATACATATCATACTCCACTCATATTTATTCCTTCCTTCATCATCCTTGGTGTCAGTCCATCAGTCACTCTACTATGATACCTCATGCGTTTGTTAAGGATTCCTCATTGCCTTAACTCTAGTAGGCCCTGTTTTGTCAACTTCAGCACATGTATTCTAGAATTGTGGTATAAAGGGTGGCGTAACTTGGTTCCAACCTTCATCTTTGTTTGATGCCTAAGATCAAGCAAAGGGAAACATTATTTCCCTTTGACTTGGTTTTTTCTCACATGCTCGATGCCAACTCCTTATCACATGATTGAGAATTGTACATTTGATGGTTCGATGATCCAAACGATTGTCCCAATGATTCTCATGTATGTGTGAGATGTTTTAGACCCCATGAAGGAGTGGCCCTTCAGGTAGTCCCCCACATTCTTGGATGTCCGTCGATGTTGATCTAGCCTAAGATGAAGTTCCATAGATGTGATGGGTTTGGTTCTAACCACTTGCAGTGCCCACAACATGCATGTCTCCTTTAGATGATCCATTTAGATATTCAGAGCACTTTCCTTTTCAGTAGGGCTCATTAGGTTGTGATCCCCCCTCACCATGTCAGCTTGAAGGGTATTATGTCTCATGTACTCAGATGTTATTGTATACAGTCATGTCCTCTATTTTTTCCAAGCGCATTATGCATATGGGATTCATTGTATTATTTTATGGCCCATTGATGCTAGCATATCATGCATCATGTACTTTGTAGCTCAGTCCCACATTGCTGGGCTTACCATTATTCTTTGTACGTAGTTATATCAGTGGGTATGGGTATGCCTCCCTTGCCTCATTTGAGATCATGTACTCCAACCTAAAAGGAGACTTCTATAATTTTGATAGGTCTCACCCACTCCATTTTTGTCCTTCCTTGCATTGCTTTAGTTCTCTCTCTCTCTCTTTGACTCCCCTTTGGTGTCTAGTGGAAGTGTAACCTACAACGTATTTTGGTCATACAATTTTATCCTAACACTCATATGTTGGGGGGTAATTTGGTATCACCAAAAAATGATCACTTAGCCATTTCTAACTAGGTGGATCGAAATACGTCGTGTAGGATTAATTCTACCATAGTAAAATCACTTTCACCATGGAATATAATTTAGTAAGCCATTTTTATTAAATTATTTTTTTATTAAAACTAAAAACCCCATGAGAATAATTGAATAAACCATTATTTATTTAATTTTCTCTAGGAATAATTATTAAATCATTGTTTGATAATTATTCCTTGTCACATTTGACTAAATCCCCTAGGAGTAATTAAATAAATCACTATTTATTTATTATTCCTTATTTCTATTATTGGAATAATTGTTAAATAACTATTTAATAATTATTTTATTTTCACACCATTCCTAATCCTCACGAAATAATTAATAAATAATTTTATTTATTAATTATTTCTAAATAAAAGTATTTGCCCATTTTGAATACCCTTTCCCTCCAAAAAATATAATAAAGTATTCCTAATGGTACATCTTATATTTGGTCAATATTACTTTATTATTGTCCATTTTCAAGATGAACTCAATACTTTGATATTAACGTGAGGGTTTTCCATTCATTCTTCACCCTGATCATTATCATCATCACCATTATCGTCTCTTTTCACTTGAGCTCCCATTTGAGTTCTCCACATTGTTTTGGGTTTTTCACACATTGAGAGAGAAAATAAATTACTGAAGCATCAAGGACATCAAAGGACCCATCCCACAGAGGGGCATTTGCAAACCCTTTTTGTAGATCTCCTTCACCAGGTGTTATCAATAAAAGGATTATTCATTTTAAAAGTCTTTCCATTTGAGTTATTACATTGGATATATACATTGATGTTCGCTATTTTTGATTGTATATGTTGTTTTTTTGCAGGTTTTTCTAGTTTTGTTGTAGATCTGAAGCATAAGTAGCCACAAATCATTGTTAGGGTCACGTGTCACTTAGTGGCTTAAGTGAAGTGTTTTTGGTACACCTTCCCATAAATTTCACACTAAAAAATGATGACTCCACTATTGTAACAATTCAGTTCTTGCGTGATTGAAATTTCTGTAAATTTAAGGGTTTTCTACACCTATTTTTAACCTCTTAATTTCTATTTATAGTTTTCTTTCCTTTTTAGTCAAAATTTTAGATTCTGGTGATTTTTAGGTTCTTTCCGCAAGTCATAGGTGCCAATCGAGCAGGAGATGAAAAAATTTGTTTGAGATTTGCTGACTAAGAGTCCTGAGAGAAAAACACACTTTTCAGCCCCAAATATGCATTGCAAAGTGCACTTTTTGGCCCAATAACTTCGTTTTCCACTATTTCCAGGTTAGTAATTGTGTTTTGAAAATTTTCCGGAAATTTTCCAGAACTTTTTCAGATTTGCTGAGAGTGTTATGTGTAGACTAGGAAGGGTTTCTTATCTCTATTTCTATCTCCCCTAGGACTATATTCTCTTAGTTTTTCTCTTTGAGGAAGGAAAAATACCCCTAGGGTTTAGAGTACACCTCCACATTGTTTGGAAGAGATTGACTGGGTGAGGAGTCTAGGGTTTTAGCATTTTCAACCACTGATTTTCAGAGTCCAATACATTACTTTACACACTTGTGGATAGGTTTATTTCACCTTTTCTCCCTTTATATTTTTGGTTTTTCCTTGTCCCTTTGGATCCCCTTGAGCATCCTAGGTTTTGGAGCTTCATATCTATCCTTTGCATTGTTTGTCACCTCTAATTTTTGTTGTGTGTATGCACCATTTACAATAGATTAGTGCATGTAGATCTCAATCCCTTTGAAATTAGGTATTTTAGGCAATTTATGTGTCTTTGAGTATTTTTTTTTCCTTCTCTTTCTTTGGTACTTGATAACCCTTTTTATGACTGGGGTTTTGCGTGTTTGATTGGCTATTTATTTTTCTGTTATTTTCAACATTTTTTATAGTATTTCAACACCTTATTTTCAACAACACATGACATCATAAAACATGCTCAATTAAATCATCCACCTGACACATTATTTTCACAAATTCACACCCTAAGCGAACATGATCTTGGTTAACACTTCCAAGCCAAGACTTGAAACACTACACCTTAATAATTCAACTTACATAGATTAAGCCCACTTGGGCATCAAGGCCAAACAACCTTTGTAGTTTAGGTGTAGGATTGGTGGGATATGCATCTAATAACACCCACTGATCACTTACATTGAGACATACAAGTTGACATATTAGGGAGCTTAAAATCCTTCACCATCCCATGGTCCAAAGACATAGTGTGTTAGAAACCTGATTCAGAGGGGATTAAGCTAGGTCATTGTGCAAGCGGTTCTCTTCGAGGCTACCCAACCCCTGGTAGGGAATTTCATGCATTGGTTGATTACCAAGAACTCAATACTTGACCACCACCATGGGACGAAGGTGACCGTAGTGACCAATATTAGAAAAACACCCTACAGGACTGACTGTGGGAAGTAGTTGCTTCTTTACCCTACCTTTCTCTGGAAAAATCTGCTTATGGGAATGAGATTTCGTCAAGTAAGAAGTTCTTTGGAAGGCCATTTGAAACAATAGATTTAGGATTGTTTGAGGATTTAAACCACATATAGGCTAGAGGATGTTTCATTGATAGGACATGTTTTCTTATATTAGAGTAGCATTATTAATATAGTTAGTTTACACTTGACACCATTGCACCAGGTGTTTGCTTATTTTTTGTTGCTCTTTTATCCCTATCATCACCATTTAGTCCTTATAGTCATCATTGTCTTGACATCATTGCACCCCCTAAGTGTTTATCGTGGATAATTTGAGGCCTTGGCCCTCAGTTTCCATTAGGACATATTACTCCTCCCCATCGAGTTTGAGTACATCCTCCAAGTCCTCCATCGAGTCATCATTCTGATTTTGGTTCTACTGATTCCTCTTGTTCCCATCGAGTTTGAGTACATCCTCCAAGACCTCCATCGAGTCATCTTTTTGATTCTAGTTCCACTGATTCCTCTTGGTCTTCCTTTGATTCCACGTCTTCTCAACCCCATACCATCACCATGTCAGCACCAACATCGGTGCAAGTAACCAAGATGGTAACCCAGGTACTAACTAGGGTAACCCCACAAGAGGAACCTCGACCAATGTGGTCACTCCTCCATTTCTTCCTTTTATGGCTGGTTTGAGTTTCCCTGATTTCAACTAGCTTATCAATGATCCTCTTCTCCATGATCCCAATTGGCCAGCGATGCATAATAAAATTCCTTCAGACATCCCAAAGTTTGAAGGTAATTATGGAGAAGATCCCATAAATCATGTTTACTCCATATGTGGTGTTCATCCAATTCTATCACTGAATACTCCAACCATCTTTATTTGTTCCAACGCACTTTTACTGGAACTGCTGCTAAGTGGTATGTCAATCAACCCAGAGCCACTCATTCCACTTTTGTGACTCTTTCCAATGATTTTCTTGCTTATTTCTAGTTACCACTCCATTATGACAATGGTATCAAACTATTGTCTTCTTTCCATCAAACTTATACCACTCACTTATCTGACCATGTTCAGGAATGACATAGAAGGAGGAGTGTATGTAGATCTCTTGAATTCGAAGACCAAATCTATATGGATTGGTTCCTTATATTTATTTTTGCCCCCATTTTTAAATATGTTGCTTGATAATTCCCGCAATCTAAGAAATGTGGACTCCAAGTAGACTTGAAATTTGATTTGATCTATGCCCAGTTAGGGTATGTTTATACTGTCATCCCTAATCTGCCTTGTCCTGGTGTTGCTAATGCACTGGGGGAATCTCATGCAGCGGATGATCTTGTTGGAACCATTTCACACCCTCAACCTCCACCTCTGATGAGTTATGGTCAACCTCAAGGAGGTATCCATTCTTCTTACATCTATCCCTCCCCCAGTCTTCCACATGGAAACTCTTATCCAGGTCCCAACACGTCATATATATATATATATATATATATATATATATATATATATATATATATATATATATATATATATATATATATATATATATATATATATATATATCCCCCATCCGCATCAACAGATGTTACGGCCAAATTTTTCTCAGCCTATTTATCCTATTATTGCCCCATCTCCTTACTATTCGTATGCACCACCTAGTGCTGTAGCCCCGCCGACACAAACACCCCAACCCCCCATGCCACCTCCATCTCCGCCACAATAGTAACCTCCTCCACAAGGTCAAGTGTATGCTCAACAAAGTGCAACAAATCCCCCCAAACCCAAGAAGAGGAACAAGGGGAAGGGTAACCAAAACCAAAAATCTCAAGGTAATCAAGGTAGTTAGGGTCCACCACCTATTGCACCTCAGGGAAACCAGCCTAATCCCTCAACCCAACAACAGGACGAACAACCCAAGCAAAACAAGGGTCTTTGCATGAACAATCCTTGTGCATGTTCCAGCATATATGGCCATTATACTCATGAGTGTACCCTTTTACCTCAAATGCATCAAGTATGGAAGCTCAAGTAGCTGCTTCTAGAGGACCGTAGCCCATAAATCCTCCTCCTCCTCCTACTTCATCTCAATCGACTATGCTTACCAATCATTTTCCTCACCAAGGATATCTTGCTGCTCAACCTAGGCAAGTGATGAGCGCTAGTATTGCAGCAAGGATGCTGCAACTCCTAGGCTACCAGCTTTTCTTGTCAACCCAGGGTTCGTACAAACTTGGAGGTGACATTTCTATATGCACAAGTAAAAGTGAAGGTCTATCCTGTTGTCACTGTTCATCTGGCGAGAGACCCCAGGGGTTCCAAGCCATACTTTTATAGAGTCAGAAGAAGCTTGATTCTTTGATGGAAGAAGAGAAAATCTATTCTAAGAGAGCTACTCTACTGCAGTAATGAAGAAAACAACATGTAATGTGGTGAGCTCCAGTATTGTAGCAATAATTCTACAACTCCTGGGGCTTCCTGTCTCTCATTTTATCAACCCGGTAGTTCGTACAAACTTGGAAGCGACGGTGCTATATGCACAAGTACTAGCTCTTGTCGCAGCTGTCACTTGGTCAGCTAGCACAAGTCCGCTAGGGCTCAAGCCAACTTCTATAGGCTCTCAGAAGAAGCTTGCTAATTGATGGACGAAAGCTAATCTCAAAGGAAAGCTACTTTACTTGACAAAAATGAACCGAAAGCAAATCCAAGCATGTAAACCTAGGAAACCCTAATTTAACTAGTCTGACCTCTATAATGCAAGGAATGCAAATGCAACTTCTACCAATGCTGTCATTACCTCTAATAAATGAAAATGCATGGGTCTAAACTACTTGCATCATGAAAGTTGTGTTTTTGTATTTTTCCTTTAAGTGTGTGGAATGATGGTGATCTTGTGCTAACTAGGGTTTGGTTGTGCAGATGGGATGGAGAAGGAAGGAAAGCGTGGGATAGGTTGGGGAGGCTAGGAGAGGTTCCTAGGGATCCTTAGCATCCATCCATAGAGGTTCCTCGCATTCAGATGCTCAACAACCGAGAGAGTGGCCTTCTACAGGATGGCTGTGGAGGATCCTACAGGATACTCTGTTTTCTACAGGATAGTCCTGTAGGTTTTCTACAGGATGTTTACGAATTGGATTTTTGAGGATGGATGGTTGATGGAAGATGCATGGATGGTTATGGAGGTAGGATGGGGGTCTGAAGTGACCTAGGAACTGATGGATGGAGTGATGAGATGATATGTGGAAGGCTGATTTGGCTTTAAGGTAGTTGAGGCAACAATGGAGAAGAAGGTAAGGTTACTTTGGCAAAAGAGAAGATGGGAGATGAGCGAACAGACTTGGTGATGGAGGAGCTGATCTGAACGAGGCTCAGATGAACGAGGAGGTGATGAAGGTGATAGAGATGCCCTACACAATGCTTATTCAAACAAATCAATGAATTCTTGCAAACAAACCAAGTCCTAGCTAACTCAATCCAACGGTTAATGAATGAATAAACAACAACCTTGTTTGAAAAGAGAACCATATACATCACATGAGAAAGAACATGCCAAAAGATCTAAATGCATACAAACTCCTACCAATCTATTATAAACACGAGAAGCTACTTGAACCATCAAAAGAAACCTAAGTAACAAAGCACGAATTAAATCTTAAGAGCAGATTTTATTATGAGAATGCAGCAAAGACACATAAATATAAACAAGGGAGGTATTGGGCGCTTGAGATGGGCCCAACCCCAAGAGCTACAACCTCCCAAGAGCAATTTAGAGCTGGTGCAAAGCTGGATTCATCTTTATTAACCAAGAATGAAAAGTTACATCAAAACTGTCCACAAGGAGAGCTTGAGAAAGAGCTGAAAACAAAACTAATCCATGGCCTACAAATCGAATTACAAGCTAGCTAACTAATGTCTAAAACAAAATGACTAACTAGCTACAAAAATGACTACCAACTAGCTACCAAAAATGATCAACCACTAGCTAACCAAAATGAGGCCCCAAGCCTTCTTATTTATACAATTTTGAGGACCCAACAGTCCTCCTAAAAGTTAGGGACTTGGCTGCCCAAGACTTGGAGTTAACAGCAGTCCAACTTGACTTGCTTGGCTGCCCTTGAGCTCATTGATTTGGTGGCCTTTGAACTCCGAGCTGATGGTGGAGAATTCGAGGTAAGGGTCCATAAATGAGGGGGACACCTTCCTACAAATCCTCTAGCTTGTTCTCCCACGAATTTGGCTGCCAAGTGCACATTAAGACCTTCCATTTTGTCTCCAAGTTGACCAACAAGGCTACACAAAGCACCCATTAGACTTGTTGGCATAATGACTAACCAAATTCACTCTATTAACATAAAAATAATCAAAAACATGCAATAAACAAATGAGAATGGTGGACTAAGACAAATGAGGAGGTTGAATGAGCCCAAATAATTGTGCATTTTTGGGGCTCATCATCACCCCCCTACTGAAAGTGTTTCTCATCCTCTGAGCAACCAAATCTCTCCCCTTGTCTTTGATGGCCTTGGTGACTTCCTTGTCATGCCAAGCTTCTGAAGTGATGTCCTCTTCTCTGTCATGAAACCATGCTTCCTTGCTTCTTCCCACTACTTGCTCCTTTCCCTAAAGAATTCTCAGCTTGGGTATGATTGTGCAAGTATATTCAATCGGATGGCGGAAATGGTGGTGAAAGGAGATGAAACCAGTGGAGGATGGAAGAAAAGAGTGGTTGCATGCCTCCTCAATAGACTTCAAGCTTCAAATCCCTCTCCAAAATTGATTCTGGCCTGCCAAAAGGCTTCTACAGGAAAGTCCTGTAGCTTCCTGTAGAAGGTTGAACCGTGACTAAATTGTGCTCGAACCTTGAAAGAAATGAGTGTTCATAGAGGGGATGGATGTGCTTGGGGTGGCCAACACAGGTGCTACCTCCTTAGCTAAAATCTCGGCCGATTTCTCCTTTTGCTGCCCTTTTTCAAACTTTCCTGTAGAAACTGTTCGCTGGCTTCTACAGGAAAGTCCTGTAGTGGCTTTTTCTGTCTTCCTGTAGAAACGGACAGCACCACTGTTTCGGCCTGCTTGGCTGAGGCTGATTTTCCTTGAACTGTGCTGCTGGTTTGATCCTCATAGTTATTATTCTCAATGGAGCTTGGTGGACTTTGGGATCCAAGAACCATCTCAATGGGGTCAATCTCCCTTTTGATCTCAGCCTGGTTAGAATTATCACTCATATCATCATCTATTTTACAACCCAATAGCATATCAAGGTCAATATTTTGATTAGCTGAAACACCATCTAATAGAAATGGGAAGTTGATGTCAGCATTAGACTCCATTTGAAAAGCTCCATCTCCTGCTACTACTACCTCAGAGTAGTCAGCCTTGTCTGGAGATGTGACTGCATTGGCAGATCCAGAACCCTTTCCATTACCGGTACCATTCATTACAAATTCACATAGAGGAATGCTATGGCTGTCGTCCATGGGAAAAGGGTTAGGATAGTTTTCTGGGTTGAATGTAAATGGCCCATCATCTCTTTGTGGAGATCCATCATCTTGAATCAAATGCAGGGTACTGGAGACAGTTGATCTAGGATCTCCATGATGGTGAGGCAGTTCTTCTTGAGTTAGCATATTCATGATGGAATCTCCTCTTTCAATTTTCTGCATATCCCCATGATGGTGATCCTTTTGTTCTTGAGTCTGTGTGTTCATGATGGAATCACCTCTTTCAATTCTCTGCATACCTCCATGATGGTGATGCTTTTCAATTTGCATGTTCATAATGGGTTCACCTCTTTCCATTTTCTGCATATTGAAAAACAAGGAATTGCAGGAATAGGAGGAAGCTGTATGAACATTTCTACGTTCCAGGGTTTCCCTTCAGGGATACTCACCTTATTGCAGTTGTGGGGAGAAGAGGCCAGGCAAAGAAACGCATTGTAGTTTCTTGCTGCAGTTGAACCTGAACCTGTAGCAGTTGCTCATGTTGCTGTCGATCCCCTTGATTTGAATTAGATGACATTGCAGTTGATATTGGTACCTCTTTCCTATCCTCATTGCAGGGCACTAATTCCCTCTTCTCGGCTTCTTTCAAATTCCTTATGTGGTCTGTTAAAATCGAACTTCTGTGTTTCTTGTAGACAACTTCCTGTAGAGACGTCTGTAGAGCGTGACAGGTGAGAATTTTTGAAACGACAGAAATCTAAGGACTCAGGTAGAAATCTTGTAGAGCATCATCGGTTAATCGATCTGGAAGTGGTAGTCATGCGCTTCGGTTGACTGCAGTTAAACAGAGGGTGGTGAGAGTCAGCCAAGCATCATTTAATTTCAACGTGATTTTTGGTGAGGGAGTGCAGTGGCCAAGTGTGCGTGGCTTTTTAGAACTGCAGTAATGTCATGAACTGTTGTCTTCATCTATCTGTAATTACTTGACGTCCTGTGCACTGGAGTTCAACTGATCTAACACTAACTGTGTTGTTCAACTTCCACGTGAATGGCTGATCCATGCACGCGTGACTGCCGGCTAAATTCTCAGGGACGATAATCAGCTGAACTAATTCATGGCTTAATCCCACCATTCCATTAATTCATGCAGTTTTCGAATTAAGTTTATGCAATAGAGGAATGGGTTTGTCACATACCTCGAAGTGAAATGGCTGCCGTGAGCTCTGTGGCCTGTCCTTGCTGCATGCATTGATTTTATGATTGCATGATGGCTTGGCTGCTAATCTTTGATTGTGTTTTTCATGTGCAGGTGTCCTCTGGCCGGATCTGAGTGCATGCAATCAATTCCACGTTCAACTCTGCCCGTTCAAGCTGCTGCCATTGAATTTTCTCAAGACCAGAACTTCTTTTTGCCATTTCTCCCAAACGGTCGATCGGATTGAGCTGAAACTTGGTGGGCATGTTCCTACCATCATGATGCATCTCCCATAGCAAATTCGTGATCAATGGATGCACGGATTTCGAGAAAATTGGAAAATGGCTGAAGATTTCAGAGCTCAATTTCTCGGAAACCGTGCATCGGAATTGGCTGAAACTGCTTGGGGAGGCTACTATCATCCATGTGCATCTCCCCATGAAACAGGTTTTGAAACGGATGCACGGTTAGGGAGAAAATTCAAAAATGGCTGATGGTGATGGAGGCTGATTCCTTGGAAACCGTGCACCGGAATTGCATGAAACTGCTCAGGCATGTTGTCATCGACCTTGTACAATCCCCCATAAAACGGTTTGTCAAATGGATGCATGGTTTTCAAGTTATGGCAAAAACAAATTTGGCTCTAGGTATTTTTGCTTCAAGGCTTTTTGCATGTGCTTGCATGGGATGACAAAATGGATTTTGTTTGTGATGCAGGTATGGAGATGATGGAGGATGAGTTGGAAGACGGCAGGAGGACTCTTGAACCTTTGAGGAAGCTACCATGCTTGCAAAACCACTTTTTGAAATGCATGCCTAGTTTCCCACAATTTCTACAGGAAGATCCTGTAGAAGCACAATGAGAGGCACAAGGAGGTGGAAAAAATGATGGATGAAGGCAAGGGATGGACACACAAGTGCTTGTAGGCCTAATCAACAGATTCCCACCATTAGATTCATTTTTGAGATTGAATTTGGCTCGTCCAAAGGTTCTACAGAATGTTTCCTGTAGAAATTCAGAGCATCCTGTAGAAAACACAGTTTTGAGGAAAGAAGCATAATGACATGAAAAGAATGATGGAAAAGGGGTGAGGAGTGGAAACATAGATGAATGTAGGCCTCATGGACATATTCCAAGCCTTCAGGTCCTCTTTGGAGATCAATTTGGCTTTTTTTTGTAAGCTTCCTGTAGAAGATACGAAACTTCTTGTAGAAGGCACAAAAACTCCTTTGTCTTTGATTTGAGTGCTCCTCCTGTCATAAAACATCCTTCTTTAACCTGCAATGTCATTGCTGCAACATGAAATGGAGATTAGCTTTATTTTTCTTTTTCTTTTTCTCTTTTTTTTTGAAAAACAACTAGGGCACCTCATGGAGGTTTTCACCCTAATTGCCTGCCTTGGGCGCCTCCAAGGGAGGTTTTCACCCAAAGATCTTTTCTCTTTTCTCTTTTTTTTCCAACCCATTGACCGCCTCATGGAGGTTTTCAATCAATGAGCCAACCTAAGGCGCCTCTGAGGGGGTTTTCACCTTAGATTTCTATTTTCCTTTTTTCCTTTTTTTTTTTTTTTCTCTTTTTTTTTTTTCTTTTTTTTTCTACCCTACCCTACTTGAAAAACAAAATCATTTTCAAGTATAGGAATACTTCCAATGGAGCCATGTGCACATCGAGATTAGAGAAAAAATGATGTGAAGGCTCGAAATGCATGCTTGGACAACTATCCAACTTTTAGAGACAAAATGATCTGACTTTGAGAGTACAAAACATAGCTGAGGAGGAGAGTGCTGCTGCAACTTAGTGGCCTTCTGAAACCATATCTCAATATAGCTTTGATATCCTTGGTCATCTTCCTGATTTGGATCATTCTTCATGTCACCTTCTATCATGACCTTCTGATCTTCCTCTTGTTGTTGATTTTTCTCTGGAATACATGGAGGATTTGATGGTGACCATGAGGAAGCTTTCTCGATCTCTGATTCTGATCTCTTTTCTTCATCAAGTGTAGCCCATGGTTCTTTGATCTCCTCTTTTGAATCTTCTTTTGCTTTTGGTCCTTCAATGCTTTCAAGATGATCTCTTTTTTGCATTACTTTTCCTGAGCTTTGGTGAACATCATTGAGCTCACGAGGAATCATTTGCACATGTTGTGCCTCAGATTTGCAATTGGGTTGAGCTGCTCCATTGCATGGTTTTGGAAATGGAGGTACGGGTAGCTGAGTGGAGGTGTGAAATTGAGATGGAGATGGATGGCATTGTGGTTGGGTAGGCATTTGGGGTTGCCTTGGTGGAGGAGGAGGTGATGTTTGTGGATGAGCAGGTGGTGGAGGAAAATGAGCGGGATGAGGGTTATACTGGGGCCTCCACTCCTGATAAGGTGCATTCCACTGAGGTTGTGGCTGAGCATAAGAGTGAAATGAATGAGCAACTGGTTGGGCATAATATGGATTTGTGAACAAACAAGGAGAATATGACCAAGGAGGAGGTATAGACCAGGAAGGATGAGCAGGGGGATCCCAAGAAGGCATGAAAGTGGCTTGATAAGGGTCATAATAGGTCTCGGGTATCCCTTGCATCTCCTGCTGGTAAGATCTAGGTCCATGTGGCCTCCTTTGGTTCATACAATAGAGTGATTCAGTGGTTCCCTTGGCTCTTTGATATGCAGCTTTGATTCTGGGCAAGGAAGGGCACTGATCTGTAGGATGGTATTCTTCACATACAAAACACACTTCTAGGGAGTGCATTGGACATTCGTTCCTGGGATGCTTTTTAAGGCACCTAGGACAAAAAATGACCAAAGCCCTCTTGGCTTCTTCTTGCTTCTTTTGGATCCGCAAGGTATCCAGTTGCATGGCAAGAAACTGCCTCATTTCACTCTTGAAATCTTCGATCTGATTTGCAAATTCATCCTTGGACAAGATGTTGCTCCCAACACCTCTACTTGTAGCCATTTGCTTCAGAGGAATGTTTCTTCTTCTTCTCCCCTAGAGGTTCTTCAGATATGTCTTGATGTCCACCCAGGGGTCCTTTCATCACAGCCATCGAAGAAGAACGTTGGCTGTGTGAAGCAGTGGGGGTGTTGTGTAATCATTTTTCTAACTTATCTCTACTCCTACAAAGCATGAAATAGATTGAACTGCAACTAACTATCTTGCGAAATTGAAAGGACTAATCTATTTTGCTCAAATGAAATTGCAGGAAGGAAATGCTAATCTACGCTTGCAAAATTGAAACACTAATCTATGCTTGCAGAATTGAAATGCGGAATTGAAAGGCTATTCTAGGAAAGCAGGAAATGCTAATCTATGAAAGCGAGAAATACTAATCTAGGAAAGCAAGAAAGGCTAATCTACTTTTGCATAAATGAAATTGCATAATGGAAATGAAATAAATTACTTAGAAGAAGGTTGTAGTAGAAAATAGAAGAATAGCAACAATCACCAATACTCTGCCGCTTCCCCGGCAACGGCGCCAAAAAGATGGTGAGCTCCAGTATTGTAGCAATAATGCTACAACTCCTGGGGCTTCCTGTCTCTCATTTTATCAACCCGGTAGTTCGTACAAACTTGGAAGCGACGGTGCTATATGCACAAGTACTAGCTCTTGTCGCAGCTGTCACTTGGTCAGCTGGCACAAGTCCGCTAGGGCTCAAGCCAACTTCTATAGGCTCTCAGAAGAAGCTTGCTAATTGATGGACGAAAGCTAATCTCAAAGGAAAGCTACTTTACTTGACAAAAATGAGCCAAAAGCAAATCCAAGCATGTAAACCTAGGAAACCCTAATTTAACTAGTCTGACCTCTATAATGCAAGGAATGTAAATGCAACTTCTACCAATGCTGTCATTACCTCTAATAAATGAAAATGCATGGGTCTAAACTACTTGCATCATGAAAGTTGTGTTTTTGTATTTTTCCTTTAAGTGTGTGGAATGATGGTGATCTTGTGCTAACTAGGGTTTGGTTGTGCAGATGGGATGGAGAAGGAAGGAAAGCGTGGGATAGGTTGGGGAGACTAGGAGAGGTTCCTAGGGATCCTTAGCATCCATCCATAGAGGTTCCTCACATTCAGATGCTCAACAACCGAGAGAGTGGCCTTCTACAGGATGGCTGTGGAGGATCCTACAGGATACTCTGTTTTCTACAGGATAGTCCTGTAGGTCTTCTACAGGATGTTTACGAATTGGATTTTTGAGGATGGATGGTTGGTGGAAGATGCATGGATGGCTATGGAGGTAGGATGGGGGTCTGAAGTGACCTAGGAACTGATGGATGGAGTGATGAGATGATATGTGGAAGGCTGATTTGGTTTTAAGGTAGTTGAGGCAACAATGGAGAAGAAGGTAAGGTTACTTGGCAAAAGAGAAGATGGGAGATGAGTGAACAGACTTTGTGATGGAGGAGCTGATCTGAATGAGGCTCAGATGAACGAGGAGGTGATGAAGGTGATAGAGATGCCCTACACAATGCTTATTCAAACAAATCAATGAATTCTTGCAAACAAACCAAGTCCTAGCTAACTCAATCCAACGGTTAATGAATGAATAAACAACAGCCTTGTTTGAAAAGAGAACCATATACATCACATGAGAAAGAACATGCCAAAAGATCTAAATGCATACAAACTCCTACCAATCTATTATAAACATGAGAAGCTACTTGAACCATCAAAAGAAACCTAAGTAACAAAGCACGAATTAAATCTAAAGAGCAGATTTTATTATGAGAATGCAGCAAAGACACATAAATATAAACAAGGGAGGTATTGGGCGCTTGAGATGGGCCCAACCCCAAGAGCTACAACCTCCCAAGAGCGATTTAGAGCTGGTGCAAAGCTGGATTCATCTTTATTAACCAAGAATGAAAAGTTACATCAAAACTGTCCACAAGGAGAGCTTGAGAAAGAGCTGAAAGCAAAACTAATCCATGGCCTACAAATCGAATTACAAGCTAGCTAACTAATGTCTAAAACAAAATGACTAACTAGCTACAAAAATGACTACCAACTAGCTACCAAAAATGACCAACCACTAGCTAACCAAAATGAGGCCCCAAGCCTTCTTATTTATACAATTTGAGGACCCAACAGTCCTCCTAAAAGTTAGGGACTTGGCTGCCCAAGACTTGGAGTTAACAGCAGTCCAACTTGACTTGCTTGGCTGCCCTTGAGCTCATTGATTTGGTGGCCTTTGAACTCCGAGCTGATGGTGGAGAATTCGAGGTAAGGGTCCATAAATGAGGGGGACACCTTCCTACAAATCCTCTAGCTTGTTCTCCCACGAATTTGGTTGCCAAGTGCACATTAAGACCTTCCATTTTGTCTCCAAGTTGACCAACAAGGCTACACAAAGCGCACCCATTAGACTTGTTGGCATAATGACTAACCAAATTCACTCTATTAACATAAAAATAATCAAAAACATGCAATAAACAAATGAGAATGGTGGACTAAGCCAAATGAGGAGGTTGAATGAGCCCAAATAATTGTGCATTTTTGGGGCTCATCATAATGCTAAATCACACCATATCCTAATTAACCATTTAAATAGCTATGATAAGCATAATTGCTAAATCAACACTAACCTAATGTTGCTATCTAAGTTACAGAAGTAAAGAGCATCACCATACTAATGTGTAAGCAAGGAAACTAAACTAAATTTGTTTTCACTCTTTTGGTAAAATCAAGCATGCAATTTAATTGTTCTTGTGGATGTGGCAGGTTGATGGAAGGTGGTTGAGGATGGCTAGAAGGTCGATGGAGTGTTTGGATGGTGTGGAAGGGTCCTAGGAGGCCTTTGGTGAAAGGAAAGGCCACTGATATAGAAGGTCAGGGTGAGAATGAACTCATTGTGTAAATATTTATTTATTAATAAAAAAGTACGATTTCTCAGATGAGTATTGCGATGATCGGACAGTGTTGGAGTCTGATTGAATAACCAAATCAAAGCTCAGGAGTGGTATCATTTAAATAATACACAGAACAAAGTTCAGGAAGGAGTCAAGCGGAAGAGCAATCGAAGATCGAAATCAGTGAAAGGAAGAAGTAATGAAGCAACAATGTACATGAACTGTTGGATCAGTCGGATCAACAAACAAGATTAACGGAAGATGAGCGACTGAGATCTTATCGTTGGAGATTAAGTTAATAGATGGATGGATTACATCAAGTCACGTGTCGACAGAAGGGTGGAAAACGTGCAAAATGATGGAGCGGTGTTTGTAGGTGGTAAGCAGTATCTCGTGTGCCCTAAGAGATGTAAGCGATATTCCTAATTTCACGTGATTAGCCTAAGTAGGTGATACGTAGCATGGGAAAACCACTTTTCTCGCACGTTCTCGATCGGATATCGGTCGTGCAAGAATTAATTTGAGATTGCACGATAGCCATTGGATCATGTGGGATTGATCAACGGTGGAGATTGGTCGAACTAGTTGGAAAGCGGGTGATGTGATAGCCGTTGGATCAAGTGAGATAGATCGACGGTGGAGATCGACCAAGCTAGTTGGCAAGTGGGTGACGCAATAGCTGTTGGATCAAGTGAGACAGATCGACAGTGGAGATTTGGAGTGCCTAAAGTCAAATGTTGAAATGAATACGTCAGCTATGCGACACGCGGTTGACGGTGATTGGTCAGGTTTGTCATGGATCGGACAGTAAGGAAATCCATGGGTATAATCTGATTAAGATGTGATTTATTAGCTTTCGCTTAAGCATTTCAATGTGTCTAGGGGAATTTCAATGAAAAAGGACCAAAAACTAGTGAGGGTGAGGGTGGACCAAGAGATGGTTGAGGTGGATGAGGTGAAAGATGGATGCTGGTGATGAAGTCTAGACCTCCTTGTGAATTACCTGCAATGCTTAACACGTGTGTGTCTTCCAAAAACTATGCAACAAGATACATTCTCATAAACTAGAAAAGCATGAATCAGTTGCCTATATTATGCATGAAGAAAGTGCTGAATGAAATGAGAATATGAGTGAGATATTATACAGAAAGAGAGTGATGGAAAAAGTTGACAATGAAATGAACCAAGTACTGAATCAAGACAACAAAATCCAAAGCTCATGCAAGAACTAGAAATCTATGTTTTTGGGGTTGCTGAAGGGTCTCTTCCTCACGTCATGGTCCAAGAGGGAGGAGGTGAGGCTGAGACATCTGCTGACAACCTTATGGTTATATTTTTCTCCTTGCTAACCTGCTAATTGAAAGAAAGCACAAATGGAAGCAAACTAAAACGCAACCAATCTACTCTAAATTGCTGTAAGGGAATTGCTGCTACGTAAGCAAACGAACAATTAAACCATGAATCTATGCTAGCATACATGTACAATAAATAGGAACCTTGGCTACTAGGGTTGGGCCCTAACCCAAGAGCCTCATCCCTTTGAGTTAACTCAGTGCTGTCTCAAAACAAAACTCATTCTTGTTATCAAAACCATGGATTACATCAAAAACTGTCACAAGTCTTGCAGCTCAAAAATAGAGTAGAGTTTTACAATCAAAAAATCAAATCCTACTAACATCCTAGGTCTCTCTACTTATACATCTGAAGTACACAACAACTTCCTTAAAATTATGGAGGCTCGACTCCCAAACTTGAGATAAACTGGTGCTTTGACTTTCACTTGCTCGGTTGCCTTCTAGTCCTCATGATTTGGTTGTTTGCACTCCGAGCTGATGGAGGAATATTCGAACGGGGGGGTAGTACATTAGGGGTATTTACATCCTATAATTCCTCTTCCTTGTCCCATTCGAGTTTTGACCAAGTTCTTTGCCAAAATTCCATGCTTTTGTCCTTTAATCCTGCATTAAATGCACAATAGACCACAAAGCAAAATATCCAACTCTAACTCATCTCATAAACAAAATATAATCAAAAGTATGCAATAAGTTGTGAGAATAGTTGGTTTGACTAAGCTAGGAGATGAATTAAGGCCCATATAATTACCCAATAATGAGGCTCATCATCACCCCCATACTGAAAGTGTCGCTCATCCTCTGAGCAACTTAGTCAATGTCCATGTCCTTCATGGCTCTGGTAGCCTCTCTGACATCCCATGCCTCTGTTGTTGTCTCTTCTTCTTGTTCATAGAATCCCACTTTCCTTTCTACTTCTTCCCACTGCCTCTTTTCCTCTTCTTCTTTTCTCCCTTCTAGCATCCCTAGGAGTGGTGGTGGACCGAGTTTTAAGCCTATCCAATTGACCTTCAACCTTTGCATTGATTGCTTATACATAGGTGTCCTATTGAGTGCCTCTCTCAACCTTTGAGGGGAGTGATATTCTCTGATCTTCAAGCTATGTGGCAGTGTGTTCCATATCCTTAAGCAGGAATGTATACTATCATATCCTAGTAGCCTACTTCTTTTCCCTTTTTGCTTGACTGGGGTGCTGAGAGCAGTGAGGGTAGCTACTACCTCCCTCTCAAGGGCCTCTGGAGACACCCTAGGTGACTCCTCCTTGTGTTCTTCCCATTTTGTTTCACTGTGTTCTTCCTCTCTGTTTTTCCTATCTTCTTCCTCTTGCTATTCTTTCTCATCTCCATCAGTGTCTTCCTTCGTTTCCTCCTCTGTTTCAGCATCATCCTCCTTCTCTTCTCCCCCTTATCCTTTTGCTTCATCATGTTCCTATGTATTAGTTTCTTCTTCATCCATCTCATCCCCATATCGCTCTGTATATTCTGCTTCGTGTTTTGCCTCCTCCTCACTGACAGAAGGACTAACATCATAGGTGAGGGTTTTGATGTCATCCTCTGCTAGTAAGTCTCTGAAGACTGACCATGTTATAGGGATCCTGAGGTTTTGGAGGGAATCCTTAATGAGGATCCTGATCAACCCATGGTGAGCCAATTGTTGGGAATTCCCTTCCTTTACTTTGTTGCTAGAGTCTATGAGTGATTGCATCAAGAAATAGGGTATGCTGAGTCTTTGGTAAACTGGTGTTTATACTCCAAATCTTAATTCTTCAAGCATCCTAAAATGGTATCCATAAAAAACACTGTATCTACCCTCACATGAGATATATTTGATGAGTTGGTAACCTACCTCACTCCATGGGTATGGCAGACTATCCCTCCTTACTCCATTTTTATCCTCTATGGGTTCTTCACCTTCTAAAAAGAATTTCCTTTTTGCCACCTGACTGTCTGCTTTGTCTTCTTTTCTCCATGGAATTCCTAGGGGAAGTGTGGTGACCCTACTGATGAGCTCTGGGGTGAGATCTATAGTGAGCCCTCTAACTATAATAGTGGCATGGATTCTGCTGTGTGGAGTGAGGGAATGAGAAAATTCTTGAGCCACCTCATCATCATACCCTGTGAATTTTTTGAAAAACATCATCCATTGGTGTCTTAGAAATATTTCACGCACTTGAGGGTGTTATTGTATCCTCATAGTGTTTGTGGGTTCTCTCCTACTAAACCCTCCTGTCATCTTGCTTGTGAGGCTTGAGGAGGAAATGAGAATTTTGACACAAAAATTTTAAATTCAGGAGAAAACAGAGTTTCCTGTGTATGTAATTCACCTCCCACAGTTGTTATATCCACTAGCTTTTAGAGCATTTCTAGTTCATTTTCTTGTAAATGGGGATGGATTTTTAGATCCTACCTCTTTAGAATGGTGGCAGTGGACAATTCTCATGATATTCCCTCTTGAACCCCTCTTTGCCTATCCTATAGACTGCCTCTGTGTATCCTGTAGACTGCTCCTATAGACTGTTCCTGTAGGAATTCCTATGCATGCTCCTATAGAAATTCTCTTGTAGAACGATGGATCCTTGCTTTCGGTGGGTGGCCAGAGTTATGAGAGCGACTTGAGTGAGGGAGTTTCGAGGAGGTGGAATGCATGAATTCATGCAAATGATGCTTTGTTTCCCTTTATGGCTTCTCGGGGTGAGGTGGTGTGCTTGCAATAAAGGTACATTGCCATTTTTGGACTGTTGGTCCCCACTACCACCTCATCATTCCCACTCCTCGTAATCAGCTCCCACCTTGTAGATCCGTAGTTAACCACTTCTTGTCCTACTCCTCCTCTGTCTTTGAGTTGACTGTAGCCACGTGTGAGAGGACACCCGGTTTTGTATGTGATGACTGAACAAAGGTGGCCAAGTTAACTGGCCACCTTTTCACTTATAAACCAACTACCTCGTAACCCTTACAAATTTTGATCAAATGATGCATATGAGTGAGTGAGCGAGATACTTACCTGTGGTCTTGATGCCATGCTGCAGTTGTCAAAGATCAGAGGTGTTGTGTTGTTTATTTGCTGCATGGTCATTCTTCTTCCTCCTCTGCTGTCTGCGGATGGCTTCTTGGCTTTTGCAGGTTTTTGTGATTGAAGATCTGATGTTGCTGCTGCTGTGGAGCTCCTGGATCATCCTAGTGAAGACGTGTAGCTGATGATTGATATTTTGTGGGATAGGATACTACAAGATTTCCTACAGGATGTCTTGTAGCTGATTCTCCCATAGAATTTCTTAATCATGTTACTGGCTGGGGTTGTGAGGGTCGAGGGAGTAGGAGTGTGTGTGGAGCAAGGGACATTCAGGGAATGCTCTTACTCTCCTATGTTTTCCCCTTTTTTATTCATAGCTGGCAGAAACTGATCTCTTTTTGTTTTGAATGTAGGGATGATGGTAATGGATGAGGTGAGGGGTTAGATCATGTCTAGAATGAATTTTGGGGATCTAACCAACCTACCATTCACCCTCGGAATGCTTCCTATGGGTTTTTTGGGCCATTGTAATTCCTACAGGATCATCCTGTAGGTTTTCAAGGGATCCTGTAGGAATATAGGGGAACCTGTAGAAAACACAGTATTCATCTAAATTGAAGCAATGAAGTGAAAAAAACAATGGAATTGATGGAGGGATGCATGGTAAGGAGTGGAGGAGATGAATATATGTGAGGAAGGGTTCCCTTTGGATCTTCTCTTTGCTCCTTGATTGTCTTTCTCCCCCACCTACAAATAACAGTTATGTCTTTTTTCTCTTTATTTTTTTTTTCTTTTTTTTTTGAAAAACACCTAGGTTGCCTCAGAGAGGTTTTCACCCTAGATGTTTGCCCTGGGCGCCTCAAGGAAGGTTTTCACCTAGGGATCTTCTTATTCTTTTTTTCATTTTTTTTTCATCATTGGGCCACCTCACGAGGTTTTCAACCCAAAGATGGGACTCAAGCGCCTCATGGAGGTTTTCACCTGAATCCTTATTCCTTTTTCTCCTTTTTAGTGACCTGATGAGGGAGGAGCTGGAACTTGCTCCACCATCATCACTGTCTTATTGATATTGTCAATGAACTCTTGTTTTGATAAAGGCCTCTTGTACATTTTCAATCGTTGTCCATTAACAAGCAATGGAATGGCTTCTTCAACTATAGTTCTGATTTGCACTGAACCATTATAATTGCATCTTTCCACCACATAAGGTCTAAGGCATCTTTTCCTTAGATTTCGCTTCAAGTCTTATACCTAGAATCATATAAAAATGCCGAATTTCCCTCTTGAAATTGGTTCTCCTTAATATGTCTATCATGCCAGATATTCCTCTGAAGCTGAACTATCTCTATATGTAGGAGGGCCTGCATTCTAAATTCATTCAAGCCATTCAAATGGAACAATCTTTCTTTCTGTGCATGAATGAGATCCAAATCTAGTTGGGCTACCATCCTCAATGTATTATATTCAAACTCAATGGACAATTTCCCATAGACCAGCGCATAGGGTGTAAATTCAGTGGTGCTCTTCCATGTTGTATTATAGGCCCAGGTGGCCTCAACTAGTCTCTCTGCCCAATCCTTCCTGCTGCTTCTCACTACCTTGGTTAAGATGCTCTCTAGTGCCCTGTTGGTCACCTCCACTTGCCCATTAGCTTGTGGATGAAAAGGAGTGGAGGTCCTATGCTTGATTTTGTGATGGTTGAGCAGTTCTTCAATCATGTTGGAGGTGAACTAGTTACCTTGGTCTGTGACTAGCTCTCTAGGGTACCCAAATTTGTAGAATACATTATCCCTTAGGAACTCAACCACCTTCTCTTCTGTTGCTGGCTTAATCGCCTTGGTTTCAACCCACTTAGTCAAATAATCAATGCATACAATAATGTATTGTTTTTTCTTTGAAGGAGGGTTGATAGGCCCAATGAAGTCCATGCCCCACTTGTCAAATAGCACGAAAGTCATTTGAGGTTGTAGGGTCATTTCATCTCTTGGAGTAGGATTTCTCATCCTCTGGCACGGATCACACTGACTAATGTACTTTTTCACATCCTGATGAAGAGTGGGCCAATAATATCTCGCTTGTAACACTTCGAATGCTGTCCTCTTTGCTGCAAAGTGACCTCCACAAGGCCCATCATGACAGGTAAGAAGGATGTCAAAAACTTCCTCTTCCCTCACACACCTTCTCAAGATTTGATCTAGGACAAGTTTGAAAAGATTGCCCCCAATCCAGGTGAAGGGGGCGCTTTTCCTGACTATCTTGCTCTTTTCTTTGGAGGGCAAGTTTGGTGGGAATTGTGCTGATACCAAATAGTTTGCTATATCAGCAAACCATGGGGAGAGAACTGAAATAGCAAACAAATGCTCGTCTGGTAACTGGTCATCCACCATTCCTTCTTCACCTACATGTAGATTCATCCTAGATAGAAAGTTTGCAACAACATTTTCCTTACCAGGCTTATCAAAAATAGTTAGATGAAACTGCTATAATAAAAGAAACCATCTTATAATTCTAGCATTCACATCTAGTTTGTTCATTAAATATTTGATTGTAGTGTGGTTAGTATGCAAAAATGTTTGGTAGCCTATAATGTAATGCCTAAACTTTTTTAATGGATGCACAACAACCGGGAGTTCTTTTTCAGTCACAGTATAATTTAGCTCAACCTTTTACAGGTTCTTATTGATAAAATAGATGGCATAGGGAAATTTCCCCTCTACCTGACCTAAGGCTGCTCCTACGACTTTTTGTGAGGCATTAGCATGAATATGAAAAGGGAGGGCCTAGTTTGGGCATCGAAGAATTGGTGCAGTGGTTAACTTACCCTTTAAAATGTCTAAGGCCTCTTGACAACTTTTTAACCATATAAACTCAGAATCTTTGGCCAACAACCCAAATAAAGGAGAGGCCAACTTGTTGAAGTCCTTTATGAACCTTCGGTAGTATCCAACTAACCCCAATAAACTCCTAACATCCCTCTGCTTTTGCGGACGTGGGACCCTTTGGATGATTGCTATTTTTCTCAGGTCCACTTGCAGTCCTTGCTGAGATATTGAATGACCTAGCACGGTCCCTTTAGTCATTAAGAATTCATATTTTTCTGGACTAAGAGATAGGTTCATTTTAATGAATTTGTGCAATAATTTGCCTAGGTTAGTTAGGGCTTCTTGAAAATCACAACCATAAGGTGTGAAATCATCCATATAAATTTCCACCGCATCATGTCCTAATTCGACGAAAATACTCAAGACTGCTCTTTGGAAAATGGCAGGAGCATTGCATAGGCCAAAAGGAAGGACCCTATAGGCAAAAGTGCCCCAAGGATAGGTGAATGTGGTCTTATCCTGGTCTTCTGGGCAAATTTGGATTTGGTTGTACCCACTGAATCCATCTAGGAAAGAAAAAAATTTCTTTCCTGCCAGGCCATCTAGCACTTGGTCAGTGAAGGGTAGGGGAAAATGATCCTTCTTTGTGTATTTGTTCAACTCCTTGTAATTGACACAAATCCTCCACTTACCATTTTTCTTGGGAACTAACACTAAAGGAGAGACCCACTCACTGTCAGAGATAGGGTAAATGAATGCTGCATCTAGTAGTTTTTGTAGTTCTTCTTTGACTATATCTTTAAGAGCTGGATTCATCCTCCTTTGTGGTTTCCGAATAGGCTTGCAACCTTCTTTGATGTATATGTGGTGAGTACACACTGAGGGGTGTACTTCCTTCATTTCCTTGTAACTCGAAGCGAAGGCTTCTAGGTTTTCTCTCAACATGTTGCATAGATTTTCCTCTTCGAGAGCAGAAAGATATGGATTAATTTTCAAAGTTTTCTCTGGGACAAATTCTATGGTTTTGACACGAAGTAGGTTGGAATTTGCCAAGCATAAGTCAATTGGATGATTGTTTTGGGTTTCCATTACTTCTTCTTCTAATGGTAACAAACTAGGAGTTGGACTTTGGGGTAGGTGTTCAATTAAGTCATCCTCATCTTGCTGTCCTCCTCCTATGGTTTCTTCCAAAGCATAAATTTGGGTGGAATAAACCTCATATTATTCCTCCTCCTCCAACCATATAGGTAAATCATGCTCTAGAGAAGGTTGAGCAGGAGGGTATAGGACTAACTATTTGGACATATGCCCGTTCTTGATGGTCATATTCACAGCTTTGCAGCTAATGTAAGCATCGGCTATGGCCAACCATGGCCTCCCAAGGATGAGAGGGTAACCAGTAAGCTTAGCCTTAGGCTAGAGAACTATAAAATCTATAGGGTGCTCCCAGGAGTCAATGGAGACAATCACATCCTCCATAATTCCCTCAGGGGTGATTGTGGAACGGTCTGCAAGTTGCAGAACTGTTGTGGTCTTCCTCAATGACCCTTAGAGATTGAGCTTGAGCATGGTGTCCTTGGTCATCACATTAATGGCAACCCCAAGATCGATCAGAGTGTGTGGGACAATGGTGCCATTAATGTGCACATCTACTACAGGGCTTCCAGGGTTCAAATATTTCAGACATATTACCTACCCCAACATTAAGTCGGACAATTGCCCAATGACATTAATGGTAGGGGCATCACTTTTTCTTTTTCCTGGATGCTTGAATCATTTCTCCTTAATCAACTTATTGTAAATGGGAACATCTTTTATTGCGTGGAGAAGGGGGATATTTACACATAGATTTTTCAATTCTCACAGAAGTTTAGTTTCTTATGGGGTAGGCTGGAGTGGTTGGGCTAATCTCTCAGGAAAGGGTGGATTTATTTAAGGTTTCTTTCCTCTCTTTCTTCCTCAACCTCCCTATGTGGAGAGGGAGGTTGGTTATCTGGGAGAATTCTCCCATATCTTAGGTTGATCTCCTGGATTTCTACAACATAAGCTAGGTATGATGTCTCTCCACTGTATACTTGTTGAACCTGCCTATTGTTCGGGTTCGAATTTGGGTGGGCAGGCATCTGGGGTTGCTTGGGTGGAGCAAAGTGTAGGAGTTGTGGTTGGCTAGGTGATGGAGGCAATAGAGATGGAGCATTGTTGTACTGGGGCCTCCACCCCTGGAGTGGGGTATTCCATTAAGGTTGTGGCGGAACGTAAAGTTGAAATGACTGGCTGGGAATGATATTGAGATGCATAGGACCAAGGAGGGGATGTAGATCACGAAGGATGAGCAAGGGGTCCCCAAGAAGGTATAGCCGTGGTTTGGTTGGGGTTGCAATATGCATGGGATGACCCTTACATACCCTGTTCGTATGGTCTAGGCCCAAGAGGTCTCCTTTGGTTGATGTAGCAAAGCTAATCAATGATCCCTTCAGCTCCTTGATATATAGCTTTGAGTCCGGGTAAAGGAGGGAACTTGTCTGTGGAGTGGTTTTCTTCACAGACCGAGCAAATATCAATGTTGTTCAATGGACATTCGTTCCTAGGATGCCTCCTGGTGCATCTAGGGAAAAAGATGGCTAAGGTTCTCTCTGCTTCCTCTTGCTTCCTTTTGATGTTCATGGTGTCCAATTGAAAGGTAAGGGTTTGCAGCATCTCACTTTTGAAATCTTCCAGCATATTTCCAATTTCACCCGTGATGGATGAGTTGGAAGATGATGTACTGGCCATAGGGTGACTACTCCTACCCTTTTTTCTGGCTGCCCTAGAATGGTTTTTAAAGACAGCCTTGATATCCTCATAGGGTAATTGGTAGATATCTCCTCCTGCTAACAAATGTAAGGTACCCAAAAAATCTCCCCTTACTCCTCTGAGCAGGACCAACTTTAGTGAATCAGGGTTAAGTGTGCACTGGCCCTTTTGTAACTAAGTTGGAATCTTTCTTCATAGTCTTCTAAGGATTCATCTTGGCCCATGGTCATCCTGAAAATCTCTTCTTTAGTATCCTTTGACCTACAGTAGTCCTGATATTTGTTGTTAAAATCCTGTTGCATCTGAGCCCAAGTTGTGATGATATCTCCAAGTAAACCCATGAACCAATGCAATGTTGCATCCTTGAGGGTAGATGGAAACAGTTTTAACTTTTTCTCATCATTTGTATAGTCATAGGTTCGACATATAACGAAAAACTCAAATAGGAAAGTGTCGGGGTCCTCTTTGGTCAGGCCATGGAAATGAGGTAGAGTAGAGGGGCTTATATTCTTAATCTTAGTGTCCCCGTTGGTTTCCTGATGGGGAAGGCACCCTCAACTCTCTCTCTATTCCCTCTTTCATTTCGGTTTTTAGCCATTGTCTCAGTAGGAATGGGTTCTTATTATTCTTCTTCCCCTGTAGGTTTTTCAAATATGTCAAGTTGCTCACCTAAAGGTTCCTCCAGTTCACAACCATCGAAGAAGAGAGAAGGCTAGCTATTGGATGCAGTGGGGGTATTTGGGAAGAATTTCCCTAAATTGTCCCTATTCCTATGAGGCATGAAAGGAAATGTTTTTGGGTTGGTTTTTGTAAGTTTTTTTTGCTGGAAAGTACTTTGCAGAAATGAAATTGCTGATTGAATGAAAAATACTGACATAAAGAAAAGTTACTTGCTAAATTGAAATTCTACTTGCAGAATGGAAAGGAAAGTAGATAATGACAACTGAAAGAAAGGAAGCTACTAGATTAATTTTGTAGAAATAAACTAATGGCAGAAAATTGAAGACTAGAAATAGAAGAAAAGAAAGCAGTAATCACATTATACTCAGACACCTCCCCGACAAAGGCACCAAAAAGTGATGAGCACCAGTATTGCAGCAAGGATGCTGTAACTCTTGGGCTACCAGATTTACTTATCAACCCGAGGTTCATACAAACTTGGAGGTGACAGTGCTATATGCACAAGTAAAAGTGAAGGTCTTGCCTGTTATTACTGTTCATCTGGCGAGAGACCCCAGGGGTTCCAAGCCAGCCTTCTATAGAGTCATAAGAAGCTTGACTCTTTTAGGGAAGAAGAGAAAATCTATTCTAAGAGAGCTACTCTACTACAGTAATGAAGAAAAAAACATGTAATGCTAAATCACACCATATCCTAATTAACCATTTAAACAGCTATGCTAACCAGAATTACTAAATCAACACTACTCTAATGCTGCTATCTAAGTTACAGAAGTAAAGAGCATCACCATACTAATGTGTAAGCAAGGAAACTAAACTAAATCTATTTTCACTTTTTTGGTAAAATCAAGAAAAGTGTCGTGGAGTCTTCTTTTCTCTTTTGAAGAAGAAATTGTCGAAAATGTCATTTTGAATGAAATATTTCAGATCTTTGCTACATTTAGTTTTCCTTTTTGGCATTTTTCACATTAAGGAGAACGAAAACAAATACATGCATTTGCATTTAGCAGTTTTAGATTTGTGTGTGAAAAGATGATTTAGGAAAATGCACTAGTGTGTGCTCTTTGCTCTTTGCACTGTAATTTTCTTTCCCTAGTAGCTAGGATTTTCATTGCTCAAAATAAACAAAGATTGTTTATCATTGTAGATTTCATTTTAGGAATTTCAAATCATCATCATGCAGTGAACCATTGAAAGGAAAACTCTAAACAAGATCAACTTTAAAATAAATTTCAATGAACCTAACAACGCTTTGGAACTTAACGCAACATATCTAGAGGTCTAGGCTAGAGACGTGTTTCAGCGTCATTAAAACTAGTGGCTATCATTTTCATTGAAGGTTGGGTGATTCCTCCTCCTTGATATGACAAGTGCTAGCACGGACTTGTGCTCCCCGTACCATCACATATATATTGGGAGACCACAGTAGGCTTATATCCTTTATCCATAGGAAGCTGAGTTTTCCACCTTATTGATCGCAATGCATTGAACACAACATTTGGGAAGATTGACTATCGTACATAAGTCCTTGGTAATTTCTCTTTAATTTATCACCAAGGTGTATATTGTAATTTTGCAATTGGTTTGGTAATCCCTCTGTCTAGATTTTCCAGAGTAGTCACTTTCATTCCTTTTCAACTCTTTAAATGAAAAGGTCCATTTGAGCACTTGTCCTTTCAGGCTCATTAAAAATTGAAGGAAACTAGAGTCATATTTAGATTTTTCTCGACTCTTAAAAACTGAAAAAGAAAAGTTGTGTCCAAGCGTCATTAAAATTAATTGAATTCGGAATAACATCTTTTTCCCCTTAATTTTGAGTTGATCAAGTAATTCACAATCGTGGAAGAAAGTCAATCAAAAACCCGTCGTCCGTGGAGACTAGCGATTCAACCATCTTTGACTCTTGAATCGAAGCCAATCTAGACAAAATGGTCTCGTTTAACTGAGTCCAATTCATCTAGTTTATTTGGAACTTTTGTTTCAACATCGTCAGAGACGCCAGTTACTCTGATTATTTCTGGTACATCAGCCTTTAGAGAATAAGTTCTGCAGTTACAAGAGGACATTAGAACTGATCCTAGTGTAATGGTAGACACTTCTGTACCTGAAACAACTCCATCTAGAGTTGATCTAGAACCCATATTAGTTCAAACTGAGGCTACATTTGAACCAGTAGTTGTTCAAGAACCTCCCTTTGAGACTGAAGTTCATTTACCTAAACATCTGGAAGTCGAGTTTCAACATTCAGAAGGTGTCACCCCTCCAGTATCTGTCACTGCAGAATCTATACCTTCTTCGGCTCTAGAAATATTTTACAGACCTGACGGTCTATCTCTTCCACTTGGTCTGATTACTATAGAGGAGATAGTAGAGGATCATCCATCTAGTACCCCATTACCTTTTGGAACTAGGATTCATTTGTGTCCTTCTACTCCTAAGTTTGGCTCTTTTAATCCTCTTTCATCACAAGTTCCTGTTGAATTGCTTGGAAATCTTTTAGATAGACTAAAAATTTCTGAGCAACCATCAACATATAGGAATATGTCATCTGATGCAGCTACAACAAAACTTCCTACTATTATTCCTACAATGTTTGCTGGTATACCATATGTTCCAGCTGGTTATCAATCACTAGCGGGAGTCCACTCAGGGGCTGCTTCAGCACCATGGTCTGCTCCTATTTATTCATCTGGAGTCCCATCTAGTATTTCTTATGTAGAAACTCAGCAATTTGATCCTGCACGCCAGTATCAATTTGGGCAAACCATTCTTCAAAGACCGATATATCCTTTAAACACTGGACTGCCACCATATGGAGGGCAGTATGCTTTTTCACTGTTTCCTCCTGGGGAACAACCATATGAGAGTTTCCAACAAAATTCAGGTCAAACTGGAATTACATCTAGTGGTTGGATACCAATACTGCCAGAACAACCAAGGGTTGTATATCCAATGCAACCAATCCAACCTGTGTTGAATATTCCCACTACACCTGCTATTATGACTGTTTCGCAAACACAAGCACAACCTGTTGTGTCTCAACCTCAAGTCTCTCAGGGTGTGATACAATAGCCACTTGTATCTATGGATCAACCGCAATCTCAAGTTAGTGCTCCTTTATATGGAATGACTCAGGCACAAATAGGTATTGTTAATCCACAACTTGGTCAATCCTATGGCATTGGGCAACAGCAAATGGTCCAACAAACATGGCGGCCACAAAACCAACAACCACAATTCCAGCAAACCCAACCTCAGTTAGGCCTGGTTTACAAGCTCGTAGTGGATTTGGTCAATATCAAGCCTACCAAGGGCCTGAGCAACAAGGCTTTACAGGTTATGGACAGCCACATTTTCAAAATAGTTATCAACAACCACACTATACTAGTTATGTTCAAAAACCTTATCAAAGTTACCAGCATCAGATACATTATGCTGGTATGAAAAGACCTACTGCTCAGGCGATTCCATCCTATCTTGGGTATGCTCCACCCAACTTGAATTAGCAGTTACCTTTTGTAGCAACTCTGGAATTACCAGATTTGAACCGACTGACGAATGATCCAATTGCATATGCCCCTTGGTGGCCAGCGATTCCTCATAAAATTCCCTTTGATATTCCTAAGTTCAATGGAAATCCAGGTGAAGATCCATCGAATCACATAATGAATTTTCATTTGTGGTGCTCATCTAACACCTTGAATGATGATTCGATTAGGCTTCACCTTTTTTGAGAATGCTAACTCGTCTTTGTTTTTGTTATGAAACCAACTCACAAAAGATAGAAAAGATAGATAAATGCCTTCAAAATAAGCCTCTTCGAGGGGGAAACCTCCTTTACATTACACAAATGAATAATTCTTGGATGATACAAATGAAAAGGCCTCCTTTCTATATATAGGAGTCTAAGGGATCATAATATAATCAGAGCTGACATAACAATAATAATGTAAGGGCACAATAATAATAATAGTGGGCTTCTATGGGGAAAAATAGTAACAATATGGGGACTACATGGGTACAAAAATATAAAAAAGGGGTTGTACTAATAACAATAAGGGGTTACACTAGTAGTATAGGGGCCTAACAGGTTTATCCAAGATCCATTTTGGATCACAACTTCCCACTAAAAATCTTTTGGACTCCAAAAGACTAATATAATGATATGAACAGTAACTGAGAGTATGTCACCATGTTCTTTCAGCCTCCATATACTTGCCTTGCATGGTGCCTTTGAACCAAAGCCTTTAAACACTTTCCTTCTTGGATGTGCTTGTCCTCCTAGGAAGAATTGTTTTCCTCCTTGACTTCATGCAGAACTCCTATTGAGAAGGTTACAGAAGGTAGTTTTAACTTCTCTTCCTTGATCATTGATCCAAGGTGGCTCAAACAAATGTGAAGTTACCTCTTCTTCACAAAAATTTACATTTGTACCTGTTATAAAAATGTTCTATTGACATCTTGTCAAGAACAACAAGATTATAGACAAAATTGGATGGCCTAAACTCTTGATTCATCAAAAGAAATAGATTTTCACATCTCTTGAACACCTCCATGTCTTTACATCTGCATACAAATGATTGACTAGATAACAAGCCAACAAAACATGCCTTTAAAACAATTGACCCTTCAAGTCAAGCATGTAGAAAAGGAACTTTAGGATTCTTTTTCAAAGATGAAACACTTCATCATTATCTCCATCTTGGAGACCAAATCAACTTTTTCCAAGTCAACACTAACATTACATGCATGCTTAAATACAAAGCAATCAACCCTTCAATTTAATTACACATACATGTTCAGATACAAGGAAATCATCAACATCCTTTTGTTCATGCACATCATTCTCATGCATGCATTTCATCCTTCAACTTTCGCTTAAGTACACTGTACTTTAGAAGATGAAATGAACATAATGTTGCAGTAATAAAGTGAGTCTCCTACTCAACTTTTCCATTCACCTTCTTGGTAAAACCTTGCAAATTGCATCTCATTAACAAATAAATGCAAATAGATGCATTATATCAATAGACATGCAATCTTAATTGGATAAGAATTCTAACCATTTCTTACCAATCCATCTCAAAGGTGCTACCTTTGTCTGCACATCAACAACAACATGTGAATCATCTTGAAACACATCATTTATGGAAACTTCCTTTCCATTCTTGCCATTTTCTCTTTCCACCTTCTTCAAGTTTCGTGGAAGCATTGTTGGATTCAAAGTCCAACACCTTTCAGCAATATGTCCTTGCTTATGGCAGTAAGTGCATCTTCTTGACAGCATGAATTGCCTTGTCCAGTGGACCTTTGGCTTCTTTGTTCCTTTCCTTCAAAAGTTTCTTGTATGTGGCCATTCTCTTCCAACATCTAGAAACATTATGGTTATCAAACCACACAAGGAACATGCAATTCTTTTCCCATACTTATATGGAAATTTACCATGTTGAACATAATCAAAAGGAATATGATTAGAACTAGATTTATACCTTTCTCTTTCACCTTTATTGCCTTCATGAGGAGGTGAATTGAATGAAGAAGTAGCTCCCTTTGGAACACCATCAACCTCTTCAAGGCTTTTAGGGTTTCCACAACTCTCTGGTTCAAGTGTATTCTTATGAACACCTTCATCCTACAAATGATGTTTCAGGCTATTGCATTCCCCATGAATACAACCTTTACACTCTTGAGGTAGAAGACCTTAAATGAAACTCCTTCTTGGAACTGTTTCAATTGTCTTCATGGCAGCTTTGGAACTTTCTCCATAAGATTTTCCATAACATAACCAAGACCCAAATACTTAGGCCTTTCCTCAACCATTATTGGCTCAACAGTACCCTGTGCATGTTTGCCCAAGTGTTTTCCTTCATAGCCCATTTTTAACATCAACTTGGACCCTATACCTCTTGTATTTTTTCTCAAAAGAACCAACATAATCATTTTTAGAGGAATTTGAAGAAAAATTATAATTGTTTACCTCTTCTTCAAGTTGATACTTGACTAAGGCTTCTTTAGAAATAAGGAGTTGTGTCTCTAACTCATGCATCTTTTCCAGGTTCATATTTGCAATATGAAGTTGTCTTTCCATTTCCTGCAAGTTGTCAAAAAGAAACTAATTCTCTCCTTCATGGAATTCAACTACTCTCAAAGTATGATGCTCTTCCTTCCATCCTCATACATTTCTCTCACCATATCCATCATGATGAACAAGTCTTGCTTCATGTCTTCATCAAATAATCTTGTGATGAAGGAAGAATTTGAGGACTCACTTGTAGAAGTAGTCATTATCAAAATGAACAAAAGAACTTCAAACAAGATTAACAAAGAGCTTATTCAAGAAACCTTTTGCAACAAACCTCTTTTGCTTCAAGGATTGCTTTGAGGTCCTTTGGATAATAAGAATGCCTTCAACCTTTCTTCCTTCTTCTCCTCTCCTAGACTTAGCTATCAATATCTTTCCTTTCACCTCTGCAAACTCAAACAATAGTCAATTTACAAACAATAAAACACCTTTCAAGTCAACCAAGTATATATATTGCTCTGTCAATCAAGAATTCTGATCTAATACCACTTGCATCATGATACAACCTGCTTCATGATACCACCTGCTCTGGTATAACTTCGCTTTGATATAACTTGATTTGATACCACCTTCTTTGAAGGTAGGGTTAATCATCCTGGGGCTCCGATACCACCTGATCTGGTATAACTTCATTTTGATATAACTTGGATCCGATACCACTTGGTTTGAAATGGGGCACTAAAGGCTTCTTTTCAACTTACAAGAACCTCTACCATTCCAAAGCTTAAACAATTTCCAAGATCTATGCTTATGATTGATAGTTTGGAGAAATAAGAACTTGAAATAGGTGTATGCTTATGTTTATCTTTAACTACTTAATTGCCTTAAGTTTATTTGCTTAAACTGATATATAAACACACATAACAGTAAATGCAGCAAATAAACAAACCATAAAGACAACAAGTTTAATTAGGAGTTCACCCTGATATCTTGGGCTACGTCTCCATGAGCTCTAGTCAACTCAACTAGGCTCTTTGGGATTATGGTAAAATTCTTTTACAAGTTCCACACTCAAATCCATTGGTTTACAACTGAACCTATGGGTTTAAAATACCATCTTATCCCACTGGCTGTCCATACTCTACAGACAGATCTAGGCTTCTCTGGACTAGATTCCTTCAATCAGTGCTCTGGGCTACCTTGAGCTCCTAGCTTGCGCCAAATCTCTCATAATTCCTTTACTATCTCTAGAATTCCTTCTTTTGTCTTCAACACACATCAGACACCAACAACAACTTGATCATTTGATCTCTTTGTTTTTTTTAACTTTATTACAGCTCCATGGCTCTTAGAAGGCTGCTTTGAGCTCTTTGGCTCTAAGGCTCTACCTCCAACCTCTAGTGGCCATGCCTCTATCGAGCCTCCAACCTCTGGTGGCCATGCCTCTATTAAGCCTCCAACTTCTGGTGGCTCTTTCGCTGTCCTCCCATCCTCTGGTGGCCCTCTGTGAATCCTGGGACTTTGTGGCCCTCTACACTCTTTGGCCTTTTGTGCTATGCTTTTTTCGATTCTTTGAGCATTTACTGGGCCTTCCAATGGATTCCCCAGTATATTTGCTATACTCAGGAACTCACTGAGCATTATGGGCCTCTATGAGCTTCTCGGGGCTTCTCTTGAGCATCATGCTACCTCTGCCTCTAAGAATCCACCACTCTCTGTTTGTCTGTGTTTCTCTCGGCATTCGCGTGATTCTGGTTTTTCTCAACCTCCAAGTGACCCTCTATCAATTATGCTCTCTGTATATTTATCGTGGATCGGTTTTCACCTTTGCAAGCATGGAAGACTGATCGATTCATTAAATAATCAGTTTTCCCATTGAAACACACTGGCGGGTACAGAAAACCTGGTCATTTGGCCTCCCCCTGCAATCATCTCGAATTCCAACATGTCATGGAAATACACAGAGAAACGCACGAAAAACACATTATTAGCCGTTCATTCAAACTTCAAATACTATAGAATCACATCTACATCTCTCTCGGGTTTGTCTTCTTCATCGCTCATTGCAAATCGCATTGCCTATGGCTAAACACCAAATAGACAGAAATACATTGAAAATCCGAAAATCTAGATTTCAAAATTTATGCAATTGCATTCATAAACCTCATCGGGTTCGTGCCTGGATCGCATATTGCAATCACAATAGGCATATGTCAATGACCCTTTATATGGTTGCAATCCTGACTGCCAATCGCCAATATCGACGCATCGCATAACGCAATCGCAACGGCCCGGGGGTCTATACCACTTTCAATGAACTGCTCCATTGCGATATATATCACCAATCACTGATCGCTGCTTTACACCTCCGAAATGTAATTAATATCAATTCTTGATCATTGATCTGCTCCTCGATCCGACAGTCGATATGTGATCGCACATCGCATATTGCAAATCCTCCAGCCAAGCCTCTTACACTTGAAAGGCTCCAATTCGATAAATATCGCCGATCGCATCGCCGCTTGCTGCTTCATCGCAATCGAAAATCAGCTCACCTAGGTTTCGATATCACATGGAGATTTTCCCCTGATGCGATATGTCGAAGATCGCAAATCGGGAGTCCTTAAGGCCTACTGCTAAGTCCCACCTTTGGAACCTTTCCAATGTGATATTTATATATAAATCCGCCTTTGACCCTTTTCTTTATCTGATTCATATTACATGTGATTTGCACCATTTATCACCCTTTACCACTTTTATAAAGTCTTTTAGACTTAGAGGTTTATCCAAGATCCATTTTAGATCACCCTATCATCCACAAGTTAATGGGAAAGTGGAGGTGACCAATAGAGCATTGGAGGGCATCTTGACCAAAGTAGCAAGCAGCAGTAGGAAGGATTGGGTAGATAGACTAGTTGAGGCCACCTAGGCCTATAATACCACATGGAAGACCACCATTGGATTCACACCCTATGAGCTGGTCGATGGAAAAAGGCCTTGCTTTCCATTGAATTTGAGTATAACAAATTAAGGATGGCAACCCAATTAGATCTGGATCTCAGCAGTGCACAAAAAGAGAGATTTTTCCAGTTGAATGGTTTGGATGAATTCAGAATGCAGGCCCTCCTACATACAGAGGTAGTTCAACTTCAGAGGAAGATCTGGCATGATAAAGATATCAAGGAGAAGCAATTTCAGGAAGGCAATTAGGCATCGCTATATGACTCTAGGTATAAAGACTTCAAGGGAAAGTTAAGGACCAGATGGCTAGACCTTATGTTGTGGAAAGATGCCATGATAACGGTTCAGCGCAAATTAGAACCATAGATGAAGAATCCATTCCTTTTCTTGTTAATGGACTTTGATTGAAAATTTACAAGAGACCTATATCAAAACAAGAGTTCATTGATGATATCTATAAAATAGTGATGATAGTGGAGCAAGTTCCAGCTCCTCCCTCATAAAATCATTGAGAAAAAGAAAAAAGAATAAGGACTCAGGTGAAAACCTCCATGAGGCACTTGAGTCCCATAATTGGGTTGAAAACCTCTTGAGGTAGCTCAGTGATGTAAAAAAAAGAAAGAATAGGAAAGATCCCTCGGTGAAAACCTCTCTTGAGGCACCCAAGGCAAACTGCTAGGGTGAAAACCTCTCATAGGCAGCCTAGTTGTTTTTCAAAAAAAATAAAAAATCAAATCATGAAAATTCCATTTGGTGGTCAGCAAGAAGGACAGTCAAGGAGAAAAGGAGGATCACAAAGATACCCCTATCACTCACATATTTATTTTTCCACTCATTACCATGCATTCCTCCATCATTTTTGTCATTTTTTCCACTCCATTGCTTCACTTTACAAAGGGACTGTGTTTTCTACAGGATCCCCTGTATTCCTATAAGATCCCCTGAAGACCTACAGGATGATCCTATAGGAATTACAGTGACCCAAAAATCCTACAGGAAGTAGTCCTAAGGAAAATAAATGACTTTCTAGGCCAATGAATTTCACCCTCTTCATCATTCAGTAACCATAACTTGTCCACCATCATCACCGCTGCACTCACCATTAAAAAAAAAATCAGTTTCAAGAGTATTTTTTTCCAATCTTTGAAAAAAGGGAAACAAGGAGGGATAAAGAGAATCACCTGAATATTGCTTGCTCTCCACACTCCTATTCCTTCTTTCCATCCATGTCACCATCCTCACAACCCTAGCAAGAGGAATTATTAAAGAGTTCTAAGGGAGAAGCAGCTACATGACATCTTGTAGGAAATCCTGTAGCAGCCTATCCCACAGAATACCAATCATACTAGAAACAAGCCCTCAGTATGATGATCCAGGAGCTCCAAAGCAGCAACATCATATATTCAACCATAGGTACCTACACAAACAAAGAAGCCATTAACATACAAAAAGAGGAGGAAGAAGAATAACATGCAGCAAATACATACAACAGCACCTCTGGTCTTCAACAACTGCAACATAGCATTGGAACCATAGGTAAGTATCCTGCTCGCTCTCTCATATGCATCATGTAGTCAAAAAAATGTAAGGGTTACGAGATAGTTGGTTTATAAGTGAAAAGGTGGCTAGTTAACTTGGCTACCTTCATTCAGTCAATACATACACAACCGAGTGTCCTCTCACATGTGGCTGCAGTCAACTCAAAGACATAGAAGGAGTAGGACAAAAGTGGTTAAAACTATGGATGCATAAGGTGGGAGCTGATTACAAGGAGTGGGGAATGATGAGGTGGTAGAGGGGACCAACGGTCCAAAAATGGAAACATACCTTTGCTACCAGAACACCACTCACCCCGAATCACCATAAGAGGAAATAAAAACATTGTTCCCATGCATTCATGCATTTCACTTCCTTGAAACTCAGTCTCTCATGTCACTCTCATACCCAGGAAACCCACCGAAAGTAGAACTCCATCGTTTTACTGCACATGAATTCCTACATGATTGCACAAGAATTCCTATAGGATCATGCACATGAATTCCTATAGGATACACAGAGACTATCTACAGGATTGGTAGAGAAGACTTCAGAAGGGATAACATGGGATTTGGCCACTGCAAACAATCTAAAGAGGTGGGCTCTATAATTACATCCCTCTTTACAATTAATTGAACCAAAAATCCTCTAAGTTTGAGTGAATTAGCAACTATGTAAGGATATTACATACACAGTCATCTCTATTTTGGTTATGAATTTGAAATTGTCTCAACCCTCTCATCTCCTCAAACTTCACCAACAAGATGACAAGAGGGTTTAATAGGAGGGAGCCCACCAACACTGTGAGAATCCAACAACACCCCCAAGTGCTTGAAATCTTCTCAAGACATAATTGGATGGGGTTTTTCGAAAAATTCAGAGGGTATGATGATGAGGTGGCCCAAGATTTTGTTCTCTCCTTCACTCCACTCACCAAAATCCATGCCACTATTGTAATAAGGGGCATCTCTATAGATCTAAGCCCTGTGCTCATCAACAAAGTCACCACACTTCCCCTAGGAATACCATGGAGGAAATAAGACAAAGGAGATAGCCAGGTTGCCAAAAGAAAATTCTTTTTAGAAGGTGAGGAACCCACTGAGGACAAAAATGGAGTAAGGAGGGAAAGTCTACCATATCCATGGAATGAGGTAAGCTACCAATTGATCAAATACATTTCATGTGAGGGTAGGTATAGTGTGGTCTATGACTATCATTTTAGGATCCTTCAAGAATTGAGATTTGGAGCAGAAACACCCCCTCACCAAAGGCTCAGCATACCATACTTCCTGCTTCAATCACTCATAGACTCAAGCATCAAAGTGAAGGAGGGAAATTCCCAATAGTTAGCTCACCATGGGTTAATTAGGATCCTTATAGAATATGCCCTCCAAAACCTCAAAACTCCTATAACATGGTCAATTTTGAGAGACATGCCAGTAGAGGATGACATCAAAGCTCTCACATATGATGTTAGTCCTACTGTCAGTGAAGAGGAAGTAAAGCAGGAAGAGGAAGATACATAAGGAGATGAGGATGAGATGGATGAAGAAGGAGATGACATAGAAGAACATGATGAGTTTGAAGAAGAAGAGGGAGAAGAGAAGGAGGATGATGAAGAAAAAAAGGAGGATGTTAAGGAGGAAACTGATAGAGATGATGAAGATCTACAAGAAGAAGAAGACAGGAAGGACATAGAGGAAGAAGGCAAAGGAAAAGAGGTGATCCGGATTTAAATAGGAACGCAACAAATTACAGAGATAACCATATACACAAAGATGCAGTGGAAATAATACTTCATTTCATTAATGGAAAATACTGAAATATGCTTACAACTCGAAATGGAAATAAACCAGCTAGGGTGATGGTAGCTTATCTTTGAGAAGAGATGTGGTGACTACATGCCTATGAAATGTGTTACAATGAGGCTCGAAGCCCTATTTATTGTTGAGAAACAATGGAAAACCCTTAACATTCCAAAACCTAACCCTAGGAGATGAAACACCAAACTGTGGGCCCCGTTTCGGTAAATTGATACATCAACTTCCTGGGGTTGTAACTTTGACATACGATCTTCGTTTGACGCGTACAATAGCTCGTTAGAAAGATCTATCCGAGCAATACCACTTTGGGAAGGGCAACATCGGTCCATGGAACCATGTTACCCCAATATTTCCCAAAAAATGTTGTTTAGGGCCTCAAAACAGCTCCAGAAGTTCAGGACCCAAAAAAACTGCTAAAAATAGTAAGTTGTGCTACAATTAAGGAAACTGAAAATGCTGAGAGAAACAATGGTGGGGGTCCAGGTGGATTGGGCAGGTGGCCACCAATATCCACCTGGATCATTCCTCCCCCCTTAGGAAGCAATGGTCCCCATTGCGTTGAGTTCCTCCATGAGATGAGGAAACTTTTGCTGAACTTGTTCCCTGGTGAGCCACTTGCCCTACTGAAGGAGTTGGCCTGCTTTGACAACTCGATACAGTTGGATATTCTGTTGGCGAGTGTTCTTGATCTGTGTGTCCATGATCCGATCAGTTGCAGCTTGTTCCATGCAATCTGGATTTAATTATGTGGGTTTGAGCTGTTCTGCAATGTCGGATGTGTCTAGCAATGGTGGAAAGTATGGCCGAAGGCGGTCCACATTGAACACTGGGTGCAAGCCAAGGAATGGGGGAATGTTGAGCTCAAATGCATTGTCTCCCATAGCCTTAGTAATGGTGTAAGGACCATATCGGAGTGGTATCAATTTCCGATAGGCTCCAGTAAGGCGTTCCTTTTGCAAATGCAACCAGACTTTGTCGCCCACCTGAAACTTGTGTGGCACCCGATGTTGATCATGTCGCTGCTTGTACTTGGCATTTGATTTCTCCAGAATGTCATGGACCTGCTGGCGAATATGTTGGATGCGCTCAATGAAGCTAGTGGCCTTATCTGTTTCGGACTGGACATGAGCTGAATTTATGTGAGTAACTGCAAGTGGCATGGCCACATCAATGGGGCATAGTGGCTGGAATCCCAAACCCACCTAAAAAGGGCTATGGCCAGTGGAGATGTGAAGAGCTCGATTGTAGCTGTGCTGAACATAGGGGAGGCTCTCGTCCCATGTGCATGGATGCTTTGAGTTATACTTGTGCAGAATGTGCACAATCATCCTATTGACAACCTCTGTCTGGCCATCAGTTTGAGGATGGAAGGCTGTGGACTTCGTGAGTTTGGTGTCCAGCATTGACCAGAGATTGGACCAAAATGTGCTGAGAAACCGACTGTCCCGATCTGAGATGATAGACTGTGGGATCCCAAAGTGCACCCACACTCGTTCAAAGAAGAGTTTAGCAGTGGCTTCTGCTGTGATATTCTTCTTGCAGGCCGCCATAATGGCCATCTTCGAGAACCTGTCGACGACCACAAAAACACAGTCATTTCCATCTTTAGTGGAAGGAAGGCCTGACATGTAATCCATGGAGATGGATTCCCAAGGCCGACTAGGGGTAGGCAACAGGGTATAGAGGCCGTGCTTCTTAATGGTCGGTTTGGAAATGGCATAGGCAATACATGATCTGATGTACTTCCCAACATCATATCGAAGATTCGGCGAATAGAAATAATTTTGCAGTACCGCCACTCTTTTCTCGACCCCGAAATGCCCAGCAGCCCGACTGTAGTGTGCTTCCCAAATCATCTTGGCACGCTCGCTTGAAGGAACACAAAGGTGACCCAGGTGGCATAACAGGGCATCGTAGAGGTGAAAATCTAGAACATGCCGACCCTCCAAGAGTGTCTGGTATGTGTGGCCGAATTCTGGGTCGCTTTTGTAGAGAAGTTGCCAATCAAAAGTCTCGTGCCCACAAGAGTTGAGCACGGTGGTTAACGCCATGATCGGTGGTCGACTGAGGCAATCTGCAACATTATTGGTGCTGCCCTTCTTATACTTGATATTCAAGTGGAACTGTTGCAGGTATGTAGACCACTTCTGATGGCGATCATTCTGCAATTTCCCTTGGGTCTGTATGAACTGCAGGGGTCGGTGGTCTGTGTGGATGACTGTTTCCTTCCCCAAAATGTAATGCTTCCATTGTCGGCAGGCCTGTACAATGGAATACATCTCTTTATCATAAGTGGGGTACTTCCGGACTGTGTCTGAAAGTGTTTCACTGTGATATGCCACTGGATGTCCATGTTGAGTAAGGACTGCCCCAATAGCATAGTCAGAGGCATCTGTCTCGACCTCAAATGGTTGTTGTAAATCTGGTAACGCGAGCACTGGTGCCGTGCAGAGGCGATCCTTCAACTCCATGAATGCCTTCTGTTGAGATTCAGACCAAAAGAATTTTGCTTTCGCCCCTCCCTTGGTGACTTGACTCAAGGGCCAAGAAATATGAGAAAACCCCAACACAAACCTGCGGTAGAAGTTGGCAAGACCTAGAAAGCTGCGGAGCTCTGTTAGAGTGGTTGGAGATGGCCAATCCCGAATGACTTGGATCTTGGCTGGATCGACATGCACCCCCTGTTCATCAATGATGTATCCCAGATACTGAACCTGGGTCATGCCAAAAGTGCATTTCTCCAAATTGGCACATAGCTTGTGTTGCCGCAGTGTTTGGAGAACCTGTCGGATGTGGTGGAGGTGCTCTTCCCAACTCTGGCTGAAGATCAGAATGTCATCCAAGTATACTACTACAAAGGAGTTGGTGAATGGCCGCAAGATGTCATCCATTAGCCTCATGAAGGTTGCAGGAGCATTCGTCAATCCGAAAGGCATAACCAACCATTCGAAAAGGCCCTCCTTGGATTTGAAGGCAGTCTTCCACACATCAGAGGGTTCGATTGGTACCTGGTGATATCCTGACTTCAGATTGATCTTGCTGAAATATTTCGCCCCCTTTAGTTGGTCTAGGAGGTCATCAATCCGCGGGATCGGGTACCTATTACGGACAGTGATCTTGTTCAGCGCCCGATAGTCAATACAGAGTCTCCACATCCCATCCTTCTTCTGTACCAACACGATCGGGCTCCCACAAGGCGATGAACTCGGACGGATGTGACCTGTCTGCAGGAGCTCCTGAATCTGCCTCTTGATTTCATTGTTCTCCAGAATGGAGCGCCGATAAATTGGTCCATTGGGTAGCGACGCACCTGGGGTTAGATCGATGGAGTGCTTGACCTGACTGTGCAGAGGAACCCCTGTAGGGGAGGTGAAGATGTCCTCGTACTCCTACACAACCTTGTCCATTTGTAGTTGTCGTGCAGAGGGACCCCGTCTGGAGGCCGCGACCACCGTCTTCTTCTTTCCTTGAGGGCGTATCATCAGGAAAACAAATTTCCTGGTTTTGGAAATGATCTTACTGCATTGTTTTGCAGTAATCAAAGAGATGGCGGTAGGTGGGGCTACCTCTGGTATCCTGTACAACTTATTTCCCAATGTAATAATAACAGCACGGGGCCTTGATTCATACACAGCACGTCGCTTCCACAAGTATGGATGTCCTAATAATACATCACAAACTTCAAGGGGAGCAATGTCACACAATACCTCATCCGTGAGGGGCTTGATGTTGTACGGAAGGCGACATTGCTGGTTCACGCGAAGATCTCGTCCTTGGTGAAGCCACCCAATGGTGTATGGTTGTGGATGTGCTGTGGTCGGTAAGCCCAACCGCTTGACGACCTCTGCCAAAATGAGGTTCTTTTGACTCCCGCTATCAACAATGAACTGTATCGGGGAGCCCTTTACCCACATCTGGGAGTGGAAGAGACGCTCCTCCTCCTCTGGATCTTCGGGTTCATTTTTCTGGATCTTGGCAGTAGCAACAGTGGCGTTGGGATCCGCATCAATGAACTGCTTCCCTTTTTCATTCCCCTTATCGGGTTCTGACTCAGAGTCGGAACATGCATCTGATTCTGAAACCTTTAGCTCAGCCACCAGTGACTGCTTGGCCCGACACTCACTTGTGTTGTGAGTGGAGCTCTTATGGAACTCGCACCATTTTCCAGTGTCCTTTTTCGGCTTCGCGGCGCTGTTCTTTGCTTGCAGCTTCGGCTGGTTGTCTTGGGCTGTCCCGCCTTGGCTTTGTCCTTTGTTCTGTGGTTTAGGGGCACCTTTCCCCTGCTTTGGATTCGCAGATCCAAAGTCTCGCTTCTTTTGTTTAAACTTCTGCTCGACCTTGACGGCATATCGGTATGCTGCGCCGAGCGAGGAGATGTTCAGGAATTGTATTTCTTCCTGGATGTACTTGTGCAGGCAGCCACGGTATTTGAGTATCAAATGTTGCTCCGAATCCTTGATACCCAACTTTGTGCGAAGGGTATGGAAAAGATTGGTGAACTCCGGCACGTCTTGGTCCCTTCCCTGCCGCAGCGTGGTCCACTTTATGTATTCATCCTCATAGCTTCCGACAGGGTAGTACTGCTCCTTGATGGCATCCCGGAATGAATTCCAGGTGGGTGCGGCTGAAAATAGTGAGCCAGTACTTTCATCCTTCTGCTCGCAGTAGGTTTCCCACCAGTCCTTGACGTGGGGGGCTGCTTTGAGAAGAGTGAAAACAATCTTTTCCCGACTCGAAAATTCATGAACAGAAAAATAACCCTCTAGCAGATTTAACCATTTATCTACGGCATATGCGTCTATCTGACCCTCGAATATGGGGATTTCAAAATTAACTTGTACCTTAAAGGGTGTGGCGTTTCTAGAGGAGCTGCTGGAAGCCGATGCGTCGCTTCTGGGTAGCCGCTGAAGGATCTGGGCAAAGTTGTCCATCATCGCGTTCCGTTGTCGCTCGAGGGCTTCTTCGAGCAAGATTTTGATGGGATCTCCTGCCCCCTCGTCTTTCTTCTCATCCGCCATGGGAGGCCGTCGGGATTTGCGAGGCTGGTCTTGCAAAGGTTCAACCAGTTCAAGCCCTAACTCCTTATATCCCGACCTTGTTGGGGACATGCAAAGAAAAACAGAGAAAAAGCAGACCGCTCTGATACCACTGATCCGGATTTAAACAGGAACGCAACAAATTACAGAGATAACCATATACACAAAGATGCAGCGGAAATAATACTTCATTTCATTAATGGAAAATACTGAAATATGCTTACAACCAGAAATGGAAATAAACCAGCTAGGGCGATGGTAGCTTATCTCTGAGAAGAGATGTGATGGCTACATGCCTCTGAACTGTGTTACAATGAGGCTCGAAGGCCTATTTATTGTTGAGAAACAATGGAAAACCCTTAACATTCCAAAACCTAACCCTAGGAGATGAAACGCCAAACTGTGGGCCCCGTTTGGGTAAATTGGTACATCAACTTCCCGGGGTCGTAACTTTGGCATACGATCTCCGTTTGACGCGTACAATAGCTCGTTAGAAAGATCTATCCGAGCACTACCACTTTGGGAAGGGAAATGTCGGTCCATGGACCCATGTTGCCCCCAGATTTCCAAAAAACGTCGTTTAGGGCCTCAAAACGGCTCCAGAAGTTCAGGACCCAAAAAAATGCTAAAAATAGTAAGTTGTGCTACAATTAAGGAAACTGAAAATGCTGAGAGAAACAATGGTGGGGGTCCAGGTGGACTTGGCAGGTGGCCACCAATATCCACCTGGATCATTCCTCCCCCCTTAGGAAGCAATGGTCCCCATTGCGTTGAGTTCTTCCATGAGATGAGAAAACTTTTGTTGAACTTGTTCCCTGGTGAGCCACTTGCCCTGCTGAAGGAGTTGGCCTACTTTGACAACTCGATACAATTGGATATTCTGTTGGCAAGTGTTCTTGATCTGTGTGTCCATGATCTGATCAGTTGCAGCTTGTTCCATGCAATCTGGATTTAATTCTGTGGGTTTGAGCTGTTTTGCAATGTCGGATGTGTCTAGCAATGGTGTAAAGTATGGCCGAAGGCGGTCCACATTGAACACTGGGTGCAGGCCAAGGAATGGGGGAATGTTGAGCTCAAATGCATTGTCTCCCATAGCCTTAGTAATGGTGTAAGGACCATATCAGAGTGGTCTCAATTTCCGATAGGCTCCAGTAAGGCGTTCCTTTTGCAAATGCAACCAGACTTTGTCGCCCACCTGAAACTTGTGTGGCAACCGATGTTGATCATGTCGCTGCTTGTACTTGGCATTTGATTTCTCAAGAATGTCATGGACCTGCTGGCGAATATGTTGGATGCACTCAATGGAGCTAGTGGCCTTATCTGTTTCGGACTGGACATGAGCTGAATTTATGTGAGTAGCTGCAAGTGGCATGGCCACATCAATGGGGCATAGTGGCTGGAATCCCAAACCCACCTAAAAAGGGCTATGGCCAGTGGAGCTGTGAAGAGCTCGATTGTAGCTGTGCTGAACATAGGGGAGGCTCTCGTCCCATGTGCATGGATGCTTTGAGTTATACATGCGCAGAATGTGCACAATCATCCTATTGACAACCTCTGTCTGGCCATCAGTTTGAGGATGGAAGGCTGTGGACTTCGTGAGTTTGGTGTCCAGCATTGACCAGAGACTGGACCAAAATGTGCTGAGAAACCGACTGTCCCGATCTGAGATGATAGACTGTGGGATCCCATAGTGCACCCACACTCGTTCAAAGAAGAGTTTAGCAGTGGCTTCTGCTGTGATATTCTTCTTGCAGGCCACCATAATGGCCATCTTTGAGAACCTGTCGACGACCACAAAAGCACAGTCATTTCCATGCTTAGTGGAAGGAAGGCCTGACATGTAATCCATGGAGATGGATTCCCAAGGTCGACTAGGGGTAGGCAACGGGGTATAGAGGCCGTGCTTCTTAATGGTCGGTTTAGCAATGGCACAGGCAATACATGATCTGATGTACTTCCCAACATCCTGTCGAAGATTTGGCCAATAGAAATAATTTTGCAGTACTACCACTGTTTTCTCAACCCCGAAATGCCCAGCAGCCCGACTGTAGTGTTTTTCCCAAATCATCTTGGCACGCTCGCTTGAAGGAACACAAAGGTGACCCAGGTGGCATAACAGGGCATCCTGGAGGTGAAAATCTAGAACATGCCGACCCTCCAAGAGTGTCTGGTGTGTGTGGCCGAATTCTGGGTCGCTTTTGTAGAGAAGTGGCCAATCAGAAGTCTCGTGCCCACAAGAGTTGAGCACGGTGGTTAACGCCATGATCGGTGGTCGACTGAGGCAATCTGCAACATTATTGGTGCTGCCCTTCTTATACTTGATATTCAAGTGGAAACTGTTGCAGGTATGTAGACCACTTCTGATGGCGATCATTCTGCAATTTCCCTTGGGTCTGTATGAACTGCAGGGGTCGGTGGTCTGTGTGGATGACCGTTTCCTTCCCCAAAATGTAATGCTTCCATTGTCGGCAGGCCTGTACAATGGAATACATCTCTTTATCATAAGTGGGGTACTTCCGGACTGTGTCTGAAAGTGTTTCACTGTGATATGCCACTGGATGTCCATGTTGAGTAAGGACTGCCCCAATAGCATAGTCAGAGGCATCTGTCTCGACCTCAAATGGTTGTTGTAAATCTGGTAACGCGAGCACTGGTGCCGTGCAGAGGCGATCCTTCAACTCCATGAATGCCTTCTGTTGAGATTCAGACCAAAAGAATTTTGCTTTCGCCCCTCCCTTGGTGACTTGACTCAAGGGCCAAGTAATATGAGAAAACCCCAACACGAACCTGCGGTAGAAGTTGGCAAGACCTAGAAAGATGCGGAGCTCTGTTAGAGTGGTTGGAGATAGCCAATCCCGAATGACTTGGATCTTGGCTGGATCGACATGCACCCCCTGTTCATCAATGATGTATCCCAGATACTGAACCTGGGTCATGCCAAAAGTGCATTTCTCCAAATTGGCACATAGCTTGTGTTGCCGCAGTGTTTGGAGAACCTGCCAGATGTGGTGGAGGTGCTCTTCCCAACTCTGGCTGAAGATCAGAATGTCATCCAAGTATACTACTACAAAGGAGTTGGTGAATGGCCGCAAGATGTCATCCATTAGCCTCATGAAGGTTGCAGGAGCATTCGTCAATCCGAAAGGCATAACCAACCATTCGAAAAGACCCTCCTTGGATTTGAAGGCAGTCTTCCACACATCAGAGGGTTCGATTGGTACCTGGTGATATCCTGACTTCAAATCGATCTTGCTGAAATATTTCGCCCCCTTTAGTTGGTACAGGAGGTCATCAATCCACGAGATCGGGTACCTATTACAGACAGTGATCTTGTTCAGTGCCCGATAGTCAATACAGAGTCTCCACGTCCCATCCTTCTTCTGTACCAACACGATCGGGCTCCCATAAGGCGATGAACTCGGACGGATGTGACCTTTCTGCAGGAGCTCCTGAATTTGCCTCTTGATTTCATTGTTCTCCAGAACGGAGCGCCGATAAATTGGTCCATTGGGTAGCGGCGCACCTGGGGTCAGATCAATGGAGTGCTTGACCTGACAGTGCAGAGGAACCCCTGCAGGGGAGGTGAAGATGTCCTCGTACTCCTCCACAACCTTGTCCATTTGTAGTTGTCGTGCAGAGGGACCCCGTCTAGAGGCTGCGGCCACCGTCTTCTTCTTTCCTTGAGGGCGTATCATCAGGAAAACAAATTTCCTGGTTTTGGAAATGATCTTACTGCATTGTTTTGCAGTAATCAAAGAGATGGCGGTAGGTGGTGCTACCTCTGGTATCCTGTACAACTTATTTCCCAATGTAATAATAACAGCACGGGGCCTTGATTCATACACAGCATGTCGCTTCCACAAGTATGGTTGTCCTAATAATACATCACAAACTTCAAGGGGAGAATGTCACACAATACCTCATCCGTGAAGGGCTTGATGTTGTACAGAAGGCGACACTGCTGGCTCACGCGAAGATCTCGTCCTTGGTGAAGCTACCCAATGGTGTATGGTTGTGGATGTGCTGTGGTCGGTAAGCCCAACCGCTTCACGACCTCTGCCGAAATGAGGTTCTTTTGACTCCCACTATCAACAATGAACTGTATCAGGGAGCCCTTTACCCACATCTGGGAGTGGAAGAGACGCTCCTCCTCCTCTGGATCTTCAGGTTCATTTTTCTGGATCTTGGCAGTAGCAACAGTGGCGTTGGGATCCACATCAATGATCTGCTTCCCTTTTTCATTCCCCTTATCGGGTTCTGACTCAGAGGCGGAACATGCATCTAATTCTGAAACCTTTAGCTCAGCCACCAGCGACTGCTTGGTCCGACACTCACTCGTGTTGTGAGTGGAGCTCTTATGGAACTCACACCATTTTCCAGTGTCCTTTTTCGGCTTCGCGGTGCTGTTCTTTGCTTGTAGCTTCGACGGGTTGTCTTGGGATGTCCCGCCTTGGCTTTGTCCTTTGTTCTGTGGTTTAGGGGCACCTTTCCCCTGCTTTGGATTCACAGATCCAAAGTCTCGCTTCTTTTGTTTAAACTTCTGCTCGACCTTGACAACATATCGGTATGCTGCGCCGAGCGAGGAGATGTTCAGGAATTGCATTTCTTCCTGGATGTACTTGTGCAGGCAGCCACGGTATTTGAGTATCAAATGTTGCTCCGAATCCTTGATACCCAACTTTGTGCGAAGGGTATGGAAAAGATTGGTGAACTCCGGCACGTCTTGGTCCCTTCCCTACCGTAGCATGGTCCATTTTATGTATTCATCCTCATAGCTTCCGACAGGGTAGTACTGCTCCTTGATGGCATCCCAGAATGAATTCCAGGTGGGTGCAGCTGAAAATAGTGAGCCAGTACTTTCATCCTTCTGCTCGCAGTAGGTTTCCCACCAATCCTTGACGTGGGGGGCTGCTTTGAGAAGAGCGAAAACAATATTTTCCCGACTCGAAAATTCATGAACATAAAAATAACCCTCTAGCAGATTTAACCATTTATCTACGACATCTACGTCTATTTGACCCTCGAATATGGGGATTTCAAAATTAACTTGTACCTTAAAGGGCGTGGTGTTTCCATAGTAGCTGCTGGAAGCCGATGCGTCGCTTCTGGGTAGCCGCTGAAGGATCTGGGCAAAGCTGTCCATCATCGCGTTCCGTTGTCACTCGAGGGCTTCTTCGAGCAAGATTTTGATGGGATCTCCTGCCCCCTCGTATTTCTTCTCATCCGCCATGGGAGGCCGTCGGGATTTGCGAGCCTGGTCTTGCAAAGGTTCAACCAGTTCAAGCCCTAACTCCTTATATCCCGACCTTGTTGGGGACATGCAAAGAAAAATAGAGAAAAAGCAGACCGCTCTGATACCACTGATTCGGATTTAAACAGGAACGCAACAAATTATAGAGATAACCATATACACAAAGATGCAGCGGAAATAATACTTCATTTCATTAATGGAAAATACTGAAATATGCTTACAACCAGAAATGGAAATAAACCAGCTAGGGCGATAGTAGCTTATCTCTGAGAAGAGATGTGGTGACTACATGTCTCTGAACTGTGTTACAATGAGGCTCGAAGGCCTATTTATTGTTGAGAAACAATGGAAAACCCTTAACATTCCAAAACCTAACCCTAGGAGATGAAACGCCAAACTGTGGACCCCGTTTGGGTAAATTGATACATCAACTTCCCGGGGTCGTAACTTTGGCATACGATCTCTGTTTGACACGTACAATAGTTCGTTAGAAAGATCTATCCGAGCACTACTACTTTAAGAAGGGAAACATGGGTCCATCCATGGACCCATGTTGCCCCCATATTTCCCAAAAAACGTCGTTTAGGGCCTCAAAACGGCTCCAGAAGTTCAGGACCCGAAAAACTGCTAAAAATAGTAAGTTGTGCTACAATTAAGGAAACTGAAAATGCTGAGAGAAACAATGGTGGGGGTCCAGGTGGACTTGGCAGGTGGCCACCAATATCCACCTGGATCAAGAGGGGACATAAAACAAGGAGGAGTAACGTAGGGTGTCTCCAGAAGCCACTGAGAGAGAGGCAGTAGCTACCCTCACTGCTCTTACCACCCCAATCAAGAAAAAAGGAAAAAGACAGAGGAAAACGCCATGATATTTCAGGACAAAAAAAAGCACAAGAATAAAATAGGGGAAACCCTAAGCAGCAACCAAAATTCCTATTGTGATTGAAGACTACCCTACACAAAAGGATAAAATGCCTTCCCCTAAGTCCCCTATAACTTATGTGAAAAGGCCTACTACTATATCAACTTCCTCCAAGGGAAAGGAAATCCTACAAGATACACAAAAAAATCTACAGGAAGAAAAAACAATCCTACAAGATACTCTATTGAACTTACAGAAGGCATAAAAATTGGTAAGGAAGGTAGGGGAGCAATAAGAAACTAAAGAAGAGGACCCAGAGACAAAATAACCCAACCCCCAACCTAACCTGGACTCCTATCACTGGTTTATTGAAGGAGGTAGGGTCATAACTCAAAAATTTGCCATCGCACTATTCTTCAAGCTTGAGAAGGAGGGGGCCAGAACTCAACGATAGATGAAGATTTCCAAATCAAAGGGGGTGGAAGATATTGGGCACATGGAAGAGAAACTCAAGGAGATGGGTAGAGAGCTAAGTGGCTTGAGGGATAGAGAATCCATAATGAGAAATCAACTAGAGACAAAAAATGCATGGTTGAGGGGACAATTGCAGGAAAGAGAGAATCAATTGGCATGTATGTCCAGTCTCTCTTTGGAAGAAATTGAGTGTGTGATGCCAACTAAATCCTATGCTCTATACCTCAAAGAACAATGGCTGCAATTTCAGATTAAGACCCTAACACAGAGAGGCATCATGCCATTTCAGGACTACAAGCTGTTCATTGATCTTTTTTATCAAAGTGCACTGGAAGATAGGGACAAAATAGTGGAGTTTTATTTGCACAACATGTCCCTAACAGACATGAATGTATGGGACCCTAATGCTAAGCTAGGATATTTACAATTAATGGCTTTGGTATCATGGATGAACCATGAGGAGTCAAGGGATGTAGAGATGAAAAGGGTATTTGCAAGAGAGAAAACTGAACCTCTTCTTATCAGAGCTAAACAATCAAATCCCATGGCCCTCATCAGTACCTATAATTTGATTGCAAATGATCCTAAGCTAGCACCTAGATATATTTCTGCCCAAGAGCAAGAAATTTCACATTTTGAGGACATGTTTAGGTTGCTAGGAGATGATAGCATACATGCTTGCCTGAGGAGATGGAACACACTACCATACAACTTAAAGATAAGAGAGTATCACTCTCCTCAAAGGTTAAGACATGCACTAAACATGACCCCTATGTATAAGGAATCTATGCAAAGGTTGAAGGTCAATTCGATTGGCCTTAAACTCAGTCGACCACTACTCTTAGGGATGCTAGAAGGGAGAAAGGAAGAAGAAGAGAAGAGGCAGTGGGAGGAGGTAGAAAAGAAAGCAAAAATCTTCTATGAACAAGAAGAGGAGACCACATCAGAAGCATGGGATGCCAGAGAGGCCACTAGAGCCATGAAGGATATGGATATTGATTAGGTTGCTCAGAGGATGAGCAACACTTTCAATAGGAGGGCGATGATGGGCCTTATCATTGGGTAGTTATATGGTTCTTAATTCACCTCCTAGCTTAGTCAAACCAACTTTTCTCATAACCTATTACATGTTTTTGATTATCTTTTGTTTATGAGGTGAGTTAGAGTGGGATATTATGCTTTGTGGACTAATATGCATTGAATGCAAGACTAAAGGAGAAATCAAGGAATGTTGGCAAAGAAAAATTTCAAAACTTGAATGGGACAAGGGAGAGGGATTGTAGGAGATAAATCCTCCTCATTTACTACTCCTCCATTTGAATAATCCTCCATTCATCACATCCGCTCAGAGTGCAAACAACCAAATAATGAGGATTAGAAGGCGACCAAGCAAGTGAGAGACAAAGCACTAGTTTATCTTGAGTTTTGGAGTAGAGCCTCCATAATTTTAAGGAATTCCATGGGGACTTCAGATGTATAAGTAGAGATACCTAGGGCCTTAGTAGGATTCAAATTTTTATTGTAAAATTTTAAGCTATTTTTGAGCTGCAATACTTGTGAAAGTTCTCTTGATGTAATTTGATGTTTTGGTAATAAGAATGAGTTTTGTTTTGAGCTAGCACTGAGCTAACTCAGAGGGCTGAAGCTCTTGGGTTAGGGCCCAACCCTAGTAGCTAAGGCTCATCTTTATTGTACATGTATGTTTAGTGTATATTCATAGCTTCATTGTTAATTTTCCTTTTAGATGCATTTCCATTACAAGTAGTGGAGAGTAGATTGGTTGTTTAATAGTTTGCTTCCATTTGTGCCTTATTTCAAGTAGCAGGTTAGCAAGGAGAAAAAGGATCACCACAAGGTTTCTAGCAGGTGTCTCAGCCTCACTTCCTCCCTCTCGGACCATGACTTGAGGAAGGTACCCTTAAGCATCCCCAAAAACACAGATTTCTAGTTCTTTTAGGAGCTTTGGAGTTTGTTGTCTTTAATTTAGTATTTGGTTAGTTTTGCAAGGTAGATTTCATTGTCATATTTTTCATCTCCATTTCTATAGTAGATCTCACTCATGCTTTCATTCCTTTCAACAACTTTCTTCATGCATAGTATAGGTAGTTGATTCATTAATTCTTCTTTTCTAGTTTATGAAAATGTATCTTGTTGCATAGATTTTTAGAAGACACACATGTTTTATGTAGAGAAGGTGCTTCAGGAGGAGACTAAGACTTCATAGCTAGTAGCCACCTTCCACTTCATCCACCTTAGCCATCCCTTGTTTTCACCATCACCTTAACTATTTTTTCATCCTTTTTCATAGAAATTCTCCCAAGCACATTGAGTGAATCTAACCATATATTATCTTGGATATTGACTCTTGAGTGATTCTAGACCATCTCCCACTCCATTCCACCCATCACACACCTTTCCTAAGCCTCCCATCATCTTCAACACTTCACATTTAGCTCTCAGTTGTATCTTGTAGGTTTCTTGTAATTCCTATAGGATCATCCTATAGGTTTCTAGTACATCCTGTAGGTTTTCCTGAAACGACCTGTTTTGAGGCCGAATTGATGGAAAACCTATAGGAAGTCACCAAAAGCCTCCCATGGGTCCTCCAAACCATCCAAACATTTCATAACCCTTCCATCCATCCTCAAACATCCTTAATTCACCTGCCACATCCACAAAAACAATTAGTTGCATACTTGTTTTTGCATAAAAAGACAAAAAAGAAAAAACAGATTTAGTTAGTCTCCTTACTTGCACATTAGTGTTGTTTTATGCTTCATACTTCTGCAACTTAGATAGTAGCATTTGTTTCATGTTGATTTATCATTCTTCTTATCTTAGCTTCTTAAAATGTTAATTAGGGAATGGTGTTATTTAGCATTACATGTTGACCTTCTCCATTAATGCAGTAGAGTAACTCTCTTAGAGTAGATTTACCTTTCTTCCATTAAAGAATCAAGATTCTTCTAACTCCATAGTATTTTGGATTGGAACCCCAATGGTCTCTCACCTGCTGAACAGTGACAACAGGAAGCATCATCACTTTTACTTGTGCTTATAGCACTGTCACCTCCAAGTTTGTACAAACCCTGGGTTGATAAGTAAAGATGGTAGCCCAGGAGTTGTAGAATCCTTGCTGCAATACTGACGCTCATCATTGACCATGTTTACCATCGCCTTCTACCTGCACTTGGTAAATTTCCACGATGGTCGATAACACTTGGGCCTTACATGGATTACCCCATTGAATAATTTACCTCACACTATTGGTATCCATGGACATATCCCCAAGCCTGAGAGCCACTTCATATACATGTTTAGAAGATAAACTTTATAATTATATTCTTCTCTTATTGCTTACAAATCCCACTCCCGGGCCAAAATTCTTACTCATTGTTGGATTGAATCGGATGCACTCCCACATTCTAAATTTGGCTTACCACTCCTCCATATTGAAATATCCCATTTGTTTCACTTCATTTGCCTCATCAACCTCACACTGAGACCAACCAATGCCCCCCCAGCAAAAAACCCACCTACACCATTATGCAAATTACCATTTTCTTGGGGCACCCGTCTCTATGTTTGTATATCCAAACCACTAATACATTCCTTTGGAAAGTGTACAAATGTTTTTTAAGGAAAATGATTCTCAACCATATTTTTGTGTCATTTACCAGATGATAGTCCGTAGTCGCCCTTGGATGGAGATTTCTTTTGTCACCCGCATTAGCCATCATTTACCCATTATATGCCACGACAATTAGAAAATATTCACACCCCCTTAGACCTCCTATTGAATCCAGGGGCATTTACCCCAGAAAAATTGTTTTGACTATCGCCACTAGCATTACAACTCCAACCTTGGGAAATTTTTCATATTTACTCATATTGTCAGCTCTCACTATCATGCCTTTATTACCCATCTTATTACAACCATCTACTTTACCTTCACAAAGATTCCCCGCACCAATTTTTTGGGTAGTTGATGCTCCTTTCCTATCGACATCAACACTTATATTCCAAGATCAAAGCAGTACCTTGGTTGTTGCCCCCTCTAAGGGACAACCTAAAGTGGCATAGTGGGAATCATTATTTCAGATTGATATCATCTATCTCCCTGACATTCGACACCATCACAACTTGTTCATGTTAGGGTAGTATCGTACTTTGTGACCATTACAGTTCTCTCATTTAGTCGAAGACCTATCTATCCTATAACACCTCATTCAACAGTGCTTTACATTTTATGTATGGGGGGACCCAGAGTCAAAGACCCATGCATTCCATAGCACCTAATTTAGTAGTTCTCTACATTCAATGCATGGATACACCCACTTCAATATATTTGTTAGAGATGCCCCTGGGTGAAAGCAACTATCTTTATCAGGCACCATCATGTCAACCACATCAAGGTTGAATTGACAAGACCTTTTCCTATATGATTGTAATACTTAGTCATAAGCATCATAATGAGCATGGGATGTGCCCGCATTGTATATAAACTCTTTGTATCAAAAAAATTTCAGAGCATGGTTCTCTTTAGCTCTAAGTCAAGTATTTTTCCCTAATCATCTCCATAGTAAGTTTCTCTATCTCTCAAAAATTTTAAGACTCTCAGTCAAATCAAAAAAAGATGTGATGTATTTTTCCCATAGGAATCCTCCTAACCTCACACATCAGGGGGCAATTTTTATCATGATAAAATTGTACACTCATCTATATGCACCTAAATACACTCAAACTCAATGATCAACACGCACAGAGGTTACATTTTCAACTGAAAGCATCATAGAGACCAAAAATCAAAAGCTTGCATAAGGTTCAAGTTAAAAAATTGAAGCGCGTGGAGTGCACCACTGTTGGAAATTAACAAATGTGCAACCTTTTCTTCGATACCCGTGAAGTTGTAAAAAATCCCAATCATCACCTTAGGCTGTGAACTTTCTTAAGAAACACTCAAAATCTTGATATGGTGGGCTGATAAATTTGAGCTTTGAGCCCCAATAAGCCTTAAGGGAAGGAGATGGTAGCTCACATCTCATTAATGAGGAAAATAACCACATTAATGGGAGAAAGGAGGTAAGGAGGGTCCAAAACATTCTATAAATACAAGTTCATGGAGAGCCAAAAAGAAGACGAAGTAGTGCATTGTTACGCTGCCAAAATTTCTCCCTAGCAATCAAACATACCTTTGAGAGGATAATTCCACCATTGAGAGTGTATTTTATGATTCTTTGAGAGAGAAAGAGCTTCCAAAAGGATTGAGAAATGGAAATCCTTGTTAAGAGTATTTGAGCACCATTTCTCAAAACATTCTCTTTAATTTTCATCAATACTTCTATTCTAACTCTTCTACCATCAACAATTAATAAAGAGGATCCTTTTTCCATACCTTTTTTGATTTGTTTTGCTTCATTAATATTTTTTATACATTATTTGGAGTAGTTTTAGTTTAGTTTGTTTATGCATTGCTTCCATTAATTTCGATGCTTTGTTTATCCATGTTTTTCCACTAACAACATCCAATTGTTTGTATTTTCCTTGTAGGTAACAACCAACTCCAAGGAAGGTGTTTTTGGTACTCATAGTCAACAAACACACCAATACAATAAGTGTGAGCTTGTATGAATTGTGTGGAATATTTGTCATTGTGCACAATGCAGGCGTTCACACAATGAAATCTTGAAAGTTTCCTTTGCACAATTGACTTCTTGCGCAACCCCATACATATGCCCAATTACAAAAAGATAACCACAAACAAAGCTTCCACTATGCGAAGGGCTTTGTGTAGATAACTTTCATTACAACCTTTAATCAATTTATTAGCAAAGTCCCTAGCACATAAGAAGTTGATTCTGCTGGACTACAAAAATATTCACTTGGTCTCTGAGAGGTGTTCACTAACATTTGTGCTTATGTGAAAAAATTTCTTTCGATAGATTTAATTGTGTGAAGAGATTTCATTTTATAGAGTTTTGTTCAAATTTTCCTATTACATAAAAGTACAACTGTCATTATAAGAGCATAACCTTTAATCAATTAATTAGAAAAGCATTAATGAAAGTTTGAAAATTTTCTATGCACAATGGGCTTCCTCTACACTCTTGCACTTATTTCTAATTTCACAAACATAACCATAAACCGAGCTTACACTTCTTATCCAGAGATTTTTGTGTGAAGAGATTTCATTATGGGGATAACTTTCATTATACAAAGTTTTGTCTCAACTCCACACAACCTTTACTTAATTGACTAAAATATTACCACTAATATCACATCGCTCCATTATTTGCCTCAAAGTTATTGTGAATAGTAGTAGACATAACAATATTCGCAATATAGAGATATAGATTATTTAATACTAAAATATTTGCAATAATATGTATACGCAAGTTTGAAATGTTGCATCACACTAATGTAGAGAGATTTCACTGTGCGGAGAGCTTGACATTATGGAGATATGGATTATTTAATATTAAAATATTTACAATAATACATATACGGAAGTGGGAAATGTCACAACACACTTATGTGGAGATTTCTAACTATGTGAAATGCATGTTATACAATAATTTGTCGTACTCCCTCTCTCATACCTTAAGTTGTCGAACTTTTACCAAGATGTTGGAAGTGATAAAAGTTGTCAATGAATTCACCATGAAAAACATTGATCAGAGCATCCCTGAAGAAAAGAAGAATAAATTCCTTAAAGTAATTCAAGAAGAGCTTGTCAAAAAACCCTATTTGCAAGCCCAACACTACTTTTAGCAAGAAAACCGGTGTTGTTACCCTTTGGTCTAACTAGTGACTAGCTCTAGTAGCGTGACTTTGGATAGGAAAATTCACGTTGATCCTCTTTGGACAGTTTCTCCAAAAATGGAGCAAAAGCTTCTCTTACTAGAAGCCTCAAGAACAGCTAGTTAGTTATTGTTAAGTAAGGATATGGTTAAGTTCTCCCATTTTGAGTCCTTTATCCTACCTTTAAGGATATTCCCCTTAATATGTGGAAATTCTTCCCCCTTTTATGGATCCCTAACTCCCTCTCCTTCCTTATAAATACATTCCCTTATACCCTCAAATGGTTGGTCAGACTAGATTGGTCATGTCACTGCTAAATTGTGACTAATTACTACTAATTTGTGAAGGAGAAAGGAGAGCTTGAGAAGTCTTGGCTTGGACTTGGAAATTCATTCCGAAGGAGGCTTCCAATATCAAGGCAGTGGTTGTATGTTTCCCTCTTATGTTTATTATTAATACAATGCATGTTTACTTTCCATAAGCATGTAAATGACTACCTACTTAGTATGATGCCCCTTGATCTATCATATGGTTTACACTAGAATGCATATTCTTAGTTTTTCCTTTATTGTCTTTTTTTCATCTCTCTTGCAAGTATTTGTTCATAACATAATAGCAAGGATCAATATTGGAAGTAAGGAGATTGAGATCGACATCAAAAAGTAACTTCATAGGAGTGAGGTAGGCCATCTTTCCTCTCTCATGTCATTCTGATTTAAATTAGGAGAACTTTGCATGTATTTGTTTTGTTTGTTACTAGATCCACTCATTGAACTAGAGGGATCACTTCTATCCATAGAAGGGATTTCCTAGATAGAAAATTGGCGACTCCACTGGGGAGCTTATATCCCTTTCAATCCTCCTTTCTCATTTGGAATTTTTTATTAGTTTGGACAACCTTTCAGTGATCCTTGTTTTTGATTGCCTTTGAGTATGTACTTTGAGTAGTATGTGTTTTAGGGTATCAGGTCTAGGGTTTTGTTCAAACTTTGTTTGTTTCTCCTAAGATTTTCAATATTTTATTGTTTCTCCTATGCTTTTCTCTCCTAAATTTGTTTGTCTTCCACTGTTTTCCCACGTTGGTCCAATTTCTCATACAACATTTATTTTATTGTGTAAATTAGTGTTTCCAACACAACTTTTGCTATGTAAAGTAGTGCTGATGGCACTTTGAACGTGAATTTTTCTATGTAAAGTAGTGTTGATCCTTAAAGTTGATAATTTTTAGGGTTTTTTATTAAAATCCTAGTGTATCCTAATCTTTGAGGTCATACTCCTGCTCTGTGTTCATTTCATTTTCTTTGATTTGTGTTAGTTCCTTTGTGGTGTGCAAAATTTTATCCCATGCTTGAAGTGGTAAAAAGCCCATTTTGATTGAGTCTTTCATACTTTAAGTCAATTAAAATCTTTGTTTGTTTCTTGTATGTGTGGGAAAATATTGATTTTCTATTGATTGAGTAGTAGTAGTTCTTTTGCAGTCATAAGGAAATTAATTTTACATTCATTTAGTTTTCATATTATAATTTAATTTTCGTAAAGTGCATTAGATCACATTGCATTGAAAAGTCATTTTTTGAGATTTATAATTGGACATAGATTACATTCTTTAGTGATTGAAAGCTAAAAGTGCATTGAGTGCAATATCATTCATTGAAAGAAAATTGAAATCATTTCCCTTTTGGTGGTTTCATTTGGAAAATGAAAGTGAAAGATCTAGTTAGGAAAGCTTTGTTTGCTACACTCTTTGTTGTTGCATCATTGTTTGAATCTCTTCCCTTACTATATTATCTTTCATCTAAATGGAAAGAACCATTTTCTCACGATAGTTGCATCATAGGTGTTCAAGTGACATTGCTTTGAGCCTTAAAACTGAAACTTAATTGAAGATCAATTTAAAATTTACCTCAATTAACCTAAGGATCATTTGTCATTAATGAAAAAAATTAGAGTTCTAGGCTATAGATGTGTTCTAGCATCATTAAAAATAGGAGCTTTCATTATTTTCCAACATTGTATCCTAGAGGTGAAATCTCGTTCCACATATGAAAGTATATAGGACCATTCTCTAATAATTTCAGGTATATTGGAGGTGCTCCACACATGGTAAGTATATGGTAACACTCTCATCGAATGATTATGCATTAGACATCACTACTATGAACTGCACTCCCACATACCATCCTGTATATTTTTGGAGTCCCCTATAGGTTGCTATTCATCCATACATAACCAAGTCTACCACCTTATATACCATGATACACTGAACACAATGTTTGGGGAGATGGATGTTGTACACTAAGTCCTTGGTTTTATAAGGTGTATATTACAGTTCACGGTTGCTTGGTAAACCTTTATGCCTAGTGACCCTTTATTTATTTATTTTTGTTAAGTTCTAAAATCAATTAATTGACTGCACAAAAACATCCTTATTGTGGAAATACTCCTTAGTAGATCTTAGGTTGAGACTAATGGAAACAATTCCTGAGTCTACCAACCAAGGAAAACCCTCTGATGGGAATCCTATTCCTTTTCCTTCTTTTGGAAATGTTGGTGCTCCCTACATGAAAGCATTGTCCCTTCCTATATTTACCATTGGTTTGAAATTTTGGTTATTTTTGACCCCTATGGTTCGGAATGTCCAAATTTCTCCTCAACCAAGATCTCCTCCACCTAAATGATATCAACCTCTAGTTGATTTTAAAGTTGACCCTTTTCCTTCTTCACATGTTCAGTCTTCTTCCTCTTCTTCTTCTTCGTCTAGTGAAAACATGCAATTTAGTAACCAGGTGGATAAGAAGAAGAAGAAAGGAATATTAAGAAGAAGAAAAATAAGCAAGGGGGTAGCCAAGTAGTCAATTCTACTAGTGCAATCGATGTTGAGAAACCTTCCAATAAACCTTGTAAAGTGAAATTCCCTAATTTCAAGATTTGTAAGGGTGACCACCTTCTTCGAGAATGTTATGGTATTCCCAAGATATTAGAAGTGTAGTCCATAGGTTCATATTGACCTTTGTCATCAAAATCTAGAGATCATGTTGGTGATAAACCTTCAACTAGTGACAGTAAAGCCCATGGGAAAAAGGGAAAAGTCAAATTTCCATGTAGGTTATTTGAAGGGAATCCTCCTATTCACCTTTGTCCTCATATGGATGAATCTTCAAAAATGTTGGATAACCTTACTACTTCTCAACCTTGTCTTCCATCTGGTTATGGAAAGCTTTCACTTCGATCCTCCACTAGTTGATCAAATGATTGATCAAAACTCATCTTCGGTCAATCCCACTCTCTCTGAAAATGAATCTCATGAGTCCATTTCCGACCAACCGTTGGTTGAGGAAATGTTTGACTCAATTCCACCTTCAGTTGATCATACCTATCTTGTAGAGAGTGAATTTTATACCGCTCAAGTTCTTCTGGTTTCTTCAGATTCCAAAGAATTAGGGGGTGATCTTTTTGTTCCCACGGTACAGGGGGGTGATCTTCCTATTCCCACAGTGGAGGGGGATGATCCTCCTATTCCTATAATGCAAGGGGGAATTTCTCCCATTCCGATGGCACCCTCTCCTAGTAGGTTAGTCAATTTCTTTGATTGGAGTCAACTGGTAGGATATCGTCTTCCTTCTTACATGCCTTTTCAGATCATAGTACAACCTTATAATATACCTGTACCTAGCACAATCATAGATGAATGTGAATGTGTTAGTATTCTATCTTCAACTACTTGGAAAGCTTTAGGTTCTCTGCATATTGTACCCGTTACCCAGAATCTCTTAGCTTTTAACTGAGGAATAGGTCAATCGTTAGGGATCCTTCCTAAGTTTCCCATTACTTTTGGAGGAAAAATGATCTATATTGACATGATGGTTGTCTAAGGCCCTTTGGATTTTAATTTACTCGGTCATGACTATTTTTGTGTCATGGGAGATCTTGTCTCTTATCTCTTTCATGTCATATGTTTCCCACATGAAGGAATAATTGTGGCCATTGATCATCTTTCATTCATTGGTCCTAATTTTACTCCCAATCAAACATATTCCCTAATTGGTCCTTCATTGCAAGTGGTATCACCCCCATGATAGGTTAATTATGTGGCCACATGTTCCATGCATGTGTCTACTAATGATCTAGTCAGTGATATAGTGCATCATGTACTGGGAACATTGGAACTTGATCTTTCCATTAGATCCCTTGATAGGTATCCCTTCTAGTGTGTTGTTCTCCCATCTGATGAGAACCTTTTGGAAGCCATGGTCTCTTATAGTCCATAATCAAGGTCACGAGGATAGTTATTTTACTATGTCAACCTCATTAAAAAGTGAAATAGGTGTCATGAGGATAGTTCTTTTACTATGTCAACCTCGTTAAAAAATGAAATAGGTCCCTATGAGCATGGTTATTTTCTTGTGTCAAGCTAGTTAAAAAATGAAACAAAGTGTTAGAGAAAAGTTCATTTACTTGTGTCAAGCTCATTAAAAAATGAGTCAAGGTGTTAGGAGAAAAGTTCCTTTACTTGTGTCAAGCTCGTTAAAAAATGAAACAAGGTTTCAGGAGCAGAGTTCCTTTACTTTTGTCAAGATCATTAGAAAATGAAACAAGGTGTCATGAGCATGGTTCTTCTCCTATGTCAAGCTCGTTAAAAAATGAAACAAATCCCCATCCAATTCGAGTCTTTTATTAGATCTCATAAATTCCCAATCGAGTCTTTCACTTGATCTCGTAAATGAACCTTCATTCCATCCATCTATTAGTAACTAATAGTCTATTTAGGAGAATGAAATGAAGATTGGGGGGCATGTACCTTGAATTGAGTCATTATGTTGGGGGCATTCAAACTTATCTCAATCATAGTTTATCTTTGTTTCAAGCTTTTGTAAAAATGAAACCAAACCCAAGCATAGTCTATTTTCATTTCAAGATTGTGTAAAAATGAAACCAAATCAAAGCATAGTTTTTTTCTCATGTTTCAAGCTTGTGAAAAACTAAAACCATATTCAAGTATCCTCAAGTATAGTTTCCCATGTGTCGAGCTTGCATAAAAATGAAACCAATTCCCATTTTACCTCTTGTGATTTCCACTTTTATCAGCCTATTTTTGTGAGATGCACCTTGGTTTTTTCATTCCATTGTCATCATCTTTTTGGTTGATCATATGCTTTCACTTGGTTGTTTTACCTTTGCCTAAGGAACATCTTTGATGAGTGGTCTTATTAGCTAACCTCTTAACATTTATATGTTTTGAGAAGTTCCATCATGACTAGAACTAGTTGCTATCCTTTTATACCACTCGTTCCTCCAGAAGGACTCTTATTTCAGCTCTTTTCAGACTCCAAAAATATGAAAATATTGTCGAGCACTTGTATTTTCGAACTCGTAAAAGTAAATGAAAAGACGTCTACTCAGTATAAGTTTAACCCTTTTCGAGTTTGAGATATAATACGAAAAAGGAATACCTTAGTCAAACATTGCTAAGAGTTTCTCTTGAGTATTGTTTTCTACCTTTTTGGACTTAAGAGACTATCTACGAAAAAGGATATCTAGAGTTTTCTTTTCCACCTCTTTTTCAAACTCTCTAAACTTGAAAAATATGTCGATTTACCCCTCCGTCAGACTTGTAAGAATTAAACAACGCAAGGCTTGTCACCATGACGAGATCAAGCTACTCCTTCCTAGGGCTCATTAAAATTACTAGGATGGATTCATTCGAAGGATGAGCTTATAAAACAAGCATATAGTATCCTATTCAAGGTTGTGATTAAAAATAAAGAGGTACTCACTAGAAATAGTGGGGGAAAATGGAAGTAAATGTGTCTTGTATTCTGTATGAAAGGCAACATGCCGCTCTTGAGCATGACACTCATCTACATTTCGTGTTGGGTTTGGGATATCCTCACTTAGTAACTTGCCTTCTTAGGTTTATGAAATCCATTTTCCCCTAATTTGATCATTACCTATTGTCATCATTACCATTGTTCCCATTTTGAGTCATATGCTTCCAAACTTCGAAGTCGTGTCACTGATATGTTCAAGAGAAGTTTCGTCTACAAATTCAAACATTTGACCTTCTCTGCTACAATCCTAAATCACTCTCACCAAAATTACAGATTCCTTTGTTTCGTGTCAATGATGTGGGAAACATTATCGGCCTCCTTGATTGATCGCTTCTTTTCAACTTTGGTCATTATCCAAGAAGATGATCTAGAAAATACCTTTCAATACCTTGGAGCTTACATGCCTCAATGGCAGGTTCTTCGAATTTAGCAATCGGTTCATATCATTGGCCTTCAATCAGATGATTCTACGAGTGTTCGACTTCAACTTTTTTATTCACACTTGTGGATTGTGCTATTGTACCTTGAGAGCCATTGTCATTATGGTGGTTTCACCTCATTGATTGATAATCAGGTGGTTTCTACCATGTTCGACATCAACACATCTATTCGCATGGTTATATTTGTACTTTGGTTAGATCGGGATAGAGATGAAGACCCTGGATTTCATCTAATAAATCCAGGGTTCGTTAATTTATTAGTATTCATGATTGTATACACGATCCTATCTAGTCGGTTGGCTGCATCCATGTCGTGGATCTATATACATGATCATTTCTAGTCGAATGGTTGCGTCCATGCAGCAGATTCATACATATGATCCTTTCTAGTCAGATGGTTGCGTCCATGCCGTGGATCCGTGAATATGATCCTTTATAGTTGAAAGATTGTGTCCATTTCGTGGATCCATACATATAATCCTTTCTAGTCAGATGGTTGCGTCCATGTCGTGGATCCATACATATGATAGTTTCTAGTCAGATGGTTGCATCTATAACGTGGATCGATACATATGGTCCTTTTTATTTGGATGATTTCATCCATGTCATGGATCCATACACATGATCCTTTCTAGTCGGATGGCTGTGCCCATGCCATGGATTCATGTATTGTTAAATGCCTACTCAGCAATGTCATATATGTTGTATTATGTTTGATTTGTAGGTCTCCTAATGTTGGTTCTCTAAATTCCTTACCTTGATTTCTAAATAATTTCAGCCATCATTTCCTATTATGACTTCGTGCTTTAGGGGGAATTTGCTATACAATAATTTGTTGGACTCCATGTCTCATACCTTGATTTGTCAAACTTTTCCCAGAATGTTTCAAAGTGACAAAAGTTGTCAATGAATTCACCATGAAAAACATTGATCAGAGCATCCCTGAAGAAAAGAAGAAGAAATGCCTTGAAGTAATTCTAGAAGAGCTTGTCAAGAAACATTATTTCAAGCCCGATGCTACTTTTACTGGGAAAACCCATGTTGGTACCCTTTGATTTAACTAGTGACTAGCACTACTTTGGATAGGAAAATCCACGCTGATCCTCTTTAGACAATTTCTCAAAAAAATGGAGCAGAAGCTTCTCTTACTAGAAGCCTCGAGAACAACGAGCTAGTTATTGTTGAGTAAGGATATGGTCAAGTTCTCCCATTTTTAGTCCTTGATCCTACCTTTAAAGATATTCCCCTTAATATTTGGAAATTCTTCCCCCTTTTATGGATCCCTAACTCCCTCTCCTTCCCTATAAATACATTCCCTTATACCCTCAAATGCTTGGTCATACTAGATTGTTCATGTTACTGCTAAATTGTGCCTAATTGCTGCCAATTTGTGAAGGAGAAAGGAGAGATTGATAATTCTTGGCTTGGACTTGGAACTCATCCCGAAGTAGGCTTCCAACATCAAGGCATTGGTTGTATGCTTCCCTCTTGTGTTTATTATTAATACAATGCATGTTTACTTTCCATAATTGTGTAAATGACTACCTACTTAGTATGATGCTCCTTGATTTGTCATGTGGTTTACATTAGAATCCATATTCTATGTTTTTACTTTGTTGTCTTTTTTTAATCTCTCTTGCAGGTATTCATTCACAATAGAATAATGAGGATCAAGCTTGGAAGTGAAGAGATCGAGATCAAAACTGAAAAGCGACTACATAGGAGTGAGGTAGGCTATCTTTCCTCTCTCATGTCATTCTGATTTAAACTAGGAGATTTTTCATGTATTTGTTTTAGTTGTTACTAGATCCACCATTGAATTAGAGGGGTCGCTTCTATCCGTTGATGAGATTGCCTAAATAACAATGAATTATTCTGTCATGGAAGAATATGTCGAAAGCAATAGTTTATGAAATATCTTTGCACAATAAAATATCCTAGCACAATGAAATTTCTCGACACAAAGCTCCATCGCTAATTAATTGATTAGAGGTTGTCTAGTCTACAAAATTAAATCTTTCCACACCAAATTTTCTGCATTTTTTTTAATTTTTCCTTTTTTCGAACAATATCAGTTCATTTTCCAAGAAGTTCTTATTCTGGTTAATATTGAAAAGTTTTATATCAAGCCACTATATTACCAAAAATAAAAATCGCATAAAATCAATATATCAAATTAATTTCGAAATACGGAAAAAGCTTCTATTATGTACAATAGAGAGATATAGGGAAAGTGTAATAAGATCCTTTCCCAGAGTGTTGCAGTTCACAAATTTAAAATATTAAGACAATCAGCATTATTCAGGCTTCATAGCAAACATAAGTACTTGAAAATTAAAAAAATCTTTACTACATTTCTATTTTGTGTTATTGCCATATATGTATGCATGACATAATACAGGATCTCAAAGAAAAATCCATTAACATTAAGCAATACAATCACAGTAACAAGAACTATATCGAGTTTCAAATTTCAATCACCATAGCTATGATTAAAATAAATACAATTCACAAAACATACATATGAAATCCAAATATATTCTCAAATATTCATTATAACTATGATTAGTAACTGATGCTCTATTAATGTTTGTAAGAAATTGCATAGAATATAGATCCATACAAGATCTTATGAAAAACATTAATAATTCTGATTCTCAACGGGAATTGCTTATATTAGTAATGAAAACGCTCAATAATTTAGTTTGTTAGCTCATTCACTATGCTATTATGGCATCTTCTCTTTAACTACCTTCTCCTACATTCTGGAAAAGTAAGTGTGTTTGTCCCAATGAGATTTGGGATTAGGCTCCCATCAACCGTATTATGGAAAAATGAAAGTGCAAAAGAAAAAAAAAGATCTACATTGCATAACTAGACTAGGCGACATTCATAAAATTAAAAAATCCCAATGACTAAATAGTAGTAAATAGAAAATGAATATGTGAATACTTAAGGACACTTACACTATGTGGAAGCATATATGCTAATTATTTAATATAAATTGTCTTATGCATCCATGACCTACTGAACCAATGTCTTGAACATAGCTTTAATGAAATATTTTATTGGAATCATTGTAATCTCTAGCTTAACATGTTGATTGAATATCTTCTTTTTGATCTCCATGGCCTCTATTTGTAATTGAGTACCTAGACAAAGTTATTGTCATTAATACTAACAAATTAAACTGGCCATTTGATAACTCCTGTAGTAAAATCAATTCTATTATCAAACTGTTTTTCCATTAATTCTTGTAGCTTTTCCATTTTAGCTTTTAGCGTATCTTTTTTGATCAATTCATAATTTGGTATAATGCATGGGCCATCTAGGTCTCAAACAATTTGCACCGCCTCTAGAGACACATTACCTCTTCTATTCTTTATGCCTTTACATTCAGAAATAATTTTTTCTAGTGTACTAATTCTTTTGGACCATCAAAATTTGATTTGCCTCATTCGATTAACATTTGGCAGTTCTTCGTTCTTTTTGTCCATATCAGACAACAATTCAAGCCTATTACTAAAAGCAAGTAAATCCTTGTTAATAAAATGAGTGTCTTCATTAATATTACCTCTCGTGAAATCGAGAAATTAATTGATTTCGTATGCTAACCGTAGTAGATTAGAAACTACTTTCCATGCATGTTCAATGATTTCTAATGTTTGTAATATATTAGTGACAATATGACATTTGACTGAATTAATGAGTTTCATAGCTTTAATAGATCCATGAGATGTGATAGTAGTGGGAATTATAGATCACAATGTCCATATGTTGATTGGCATCATCAACAAAGGACCCATATTTAAAGCATTTTCCATCACTTCTATTGTTTCTTTAAGTACCAGGTTCTCTACTTCCCATTTCTCTATAGACACTGCAAATGCATTCCCAGTAGCTTTATGTTATCTCGTTAGGCCACTCGCTACAATTATGGACATATCAACATTAGTTTGTACTTTATCGATAACTTTCTTATTATGCACCTTTACTTTTTTAATTTTTAATGTTTTATTGTCCGTGTTATAGTTTGCATCTTGAAAAGTTACAAAGCGATAATCGAAACTAGAAATTTATTTGAACATTTGCTCTATTATTTTCTAATTTTTGTTCAAACAAGTACTAACCTAATCAGGTAGTGGTCTAGTTTCAGTTTCCACATTCATAGCTTCTTCACTGCTTCTTATTTTTAGGGGACTTTTGGATTTTTCCAATTCGGTGATATGCATTTTTTCTGGAATTGATTTTTGACGAGGCTCCTTGTCATCCCTGACAGCTTATAACTAACTGTGAATCAACTTTTCACTTTGTATCTTTTCATTTTCTTTCAATTGAAGATGAAGCCAAACCAATTCCAAATGTGCAAGCAGACAATTGTGCAGGGTTTTAACCTCTTTTCTTCCACTTTGTTTCAGTGCTAATTCTCTATTCTTCGAAACTTTATCTAGTACTCATTATTGGTACTTGATTATTGATTGGAGCACTGTGAATCTTTTCACTTTCATTTTCAAGTCTTGTAAACAAGCTGTCGTATTTAATAGCACCTATATGTTTGATAAATAGTCATTTTTTTTATCAACATCTTTCCAATCTTCAACTTCTTTTTAATTAAACCAATGCAAATACTTTGCAAAGTGGATTCCATTATTCATGATTACTTGTCCAATGGTAAATGGAAAAGGAATAAGTTAATTTTTCTTTTTCTATTCATATATAACTTTCCAATCATAGTATTGCCTAAAAGCTTTAGCAATAAAATACATGTCTATAACAATTCTTGTAAGAAATAATGGTTTACCTCGAAACCCATAAATTCAAATAACTGTATTATTTCCTCTTTCTTCATGTATATATTTTCTCCACAGGAAAAATTGCACTTCACCATATATTCAATGGGGCACTTGTTTAGTTATCATGAAAATAACTTTCTTTTTAAAAATATTTTGAATTAGACAAAAAATTGAAGTAGCTTCTTGCCTTCACAATATGGGATACTAGAATTGCATCGGTTATTCATTAAAATTGAATTTAGGGTTAGGTGACAAGTCATCAAAGACATGACTGAAGATGAGAGTTTTTATCAGATATGAAATCATGAAGAATCTACCACTTTTGAAAAAAATCACTAATTGGAAAGCCAATTCATTTGAAATAAGATCAACATAGTTGAATACATAATTTTTATTATATGAATAAAAGAACACATAGAGAATGGATCTTGGGACACTAGCCATAGTTTATTGGCCTATTATATGGGCACAAAGGCCACATAACTCTCTAAAGAGTTGTCTAAATAAAGTAATATCTATAAAGGAATGATCAGAAGGAACCTCAGAAGATGGTGAAATGAACTCTCAAATGATGTTCGATCCACCTACCTCTGACTCTAAAAAACTATTTTCTTTTGATAAATTTAAGTATATATATAGATTTGGTAGCTTGTATATGCACCTCTGAAGTCAAAGAAATAAGTATTTTTGGCTGATAACATAATTTTTCTTGCATTTAAATCAAATTTATGTGTGCACAAATAAACAATTTCTTTGAAATCAAACACTTATGGGAGACATGCAACATTCACTAATCTGATAAACTAAATATTACCGATATTCTTCTCTTGCATGGACAGATTCACTATCGCCAATACACATCCCACCATTGAAAGCTCCAATTGATAAGCACAAGTGAGTTAATAGTATCAGTGCAATAACTTCTTTCCTTCCCCTGGTAACCATTTTTGCTCTCTACTTTTAGAATATTCTATGAACCAATAACATTTTCACTTCCCTTTAGGTATAGATTTATCTATATGCTAAACAATCGCCACTTGTTACTATTATGCATGTGAAATATATTTTACAGTACACTCCCAATAAACAACAATTCAAAAAAGCAAAACTGACATTTACAGGAAATAATAGAAATAATTCGCATAGTCTAAACATGCCACAATTCTACCCAAGAAACAATAGAAATTCCGACATGATTTTTAGAAAATTGGGCCATTAGGGAAATTTTGAGGTCTAAAATGGGTCTTCTAAGGAATATTATAAAATAATAGTGGAAATAATAAAATAATATTAGATTACATCATCAAATTTTAGAGGAAAAAAAGAAAAAAAAAAATCTATCTCATATTTTCAACTTATCTCCCTATTGTTTTACTCAAATTTGGAGCGAGAGCACTCATTGGATTCATAATTTAATTCCTCATCCAAAGAGTACCCATGTTGCATGATTTCGATGGAACCTACTACATGAAAAATGACAAACACATGAAAGCACATCGTTGCAATCACATTTTTTATGTATTTCTATTTTTTCGTGTAGTAGGGTCCATCGAAAGCATGCAACATGGGTACTCCTTGGATGAGAAATTAAATTCCACATCCAAAAAGTAGTGCCGCTCGAAATTTGAGTAAAAACATAGCGAGATATGTTTAAAATACGAGTTGATTTTTTATAATCTTTTTACTTTTTTGCTCCAAAAATGGTGAATCATCCCCCATGGTTGACATCATCATCTTGAATCCTATTGGATATTATAAAGTTGATTTTGGTTATACATTTTTGTTTTGAGGCTCGTTTTTTACCTCAAAATTTCTCTAATTACATATTTTTGGAAAACCATGTTACAATTGGCAAGCTTTAGGATTTTCAGTATCATGATTATTGTTGATAGTAATGAATTTTCTGTATTTTCCATTCATGCTATATGTTACTATTTTGCTTGTGAAATTTGTTTAATAGAACATTTTTAATAAATATAAATTCAAAAATAGCAAAGATGATGTTTCCGAGAAGTAATGGAAATAATTTTAAAACAGATATTGAAATGCTAAAACCATTTACTCCATGTACAAAACAAATTAAATGTGAGTCTTTTCTACTAATGAAATGTGAGTCTTTTCTACTAATGACAACCAATTGAAACGTTGATTAATTTGTAAAGATTATTTTGCACTTGTTAATATATATATATATATATATAATTTAGATAATTAACTTAATAATAACATGATCTCAATGAAATAAAATTAAAAAGGTTGTTCTCTTTTACATTAACTTTTTTGTTTATGTTAATGTGATTCATTTGGTTTAGTTATGTTTGATTTTAAATTCAATCAAAACGTTGATGAATTTGTAAGGACTATTTCACACTTGTTTATTTTTATTCGTAGTTTTCACAAGAATTATCGGATTCTTAGATTCAAAAGATTACATTTGTTAAAATAATACCAAATTGTTATGCCAAGAAAATGAGCAAAGCATACCCCACACAATGAAATTATTATTTATTATTTCTTATTTCTTTTTTTATTTTTCCGGTTGTACATAACGCTAGTATGTAATTTCACGCCTTTTCCATTTCCTACATACCCCTTTCGCATTGATTACAATTATGAAATTTCAAACGCCTTTTCCATTTCCTACATACCCCTTCCGCATTGATTACAATTATGAAATTTCAATAGTATCGGTTTAATAAAAATAATGTTTCTCATGTGCACTAAAAACCATTTTACTGAATATTCGATAATTAGTATTTAATTCACCCATGTAAGAAGCAACAAAAGGTATAGTGAAGAAATTTGTTGACAAGAAATTTATATGTAAAACTGTAACATTTTTAATGAAATTTTTTGTTACACTATGAATTAAAGTTTTTTTCCTTGCTTCGCACACTCATTCTCTTACATAATAGTAACTATTCACACACATTAAAAAGATGCTTATCACAAATGCATATAATATCTAAAAATATTGTGAAAAGAGCAAATATTATACATTTTCCTATTCCAAAAATGTAATTGAAGAAAATGATTATGTATACATGAAATTATTAAAACTTAAAGTACGAACTTAGTATCCAATTGAAATAGAGATAAGCTTCCTCCTTATATTGAAAACTCTGCATACAATTATAGTTTTGTTGATGGTGTTGGATACTACCAACATACAAGGGATCTCCTTGTTATACGGTCTCAACTAGACCTCACACCATTTGGTGTAGGAGTCCCATCTGGAATATGACCCAACTACCATTTACTTAAAGATATACCTTGGCTTTAGCTTTCATCATGAGAGAGAAGTGCAATTGTTCTTTTGAATTAGCAAGCTAGTATGCCTTGTGACTATTCAATTGAAGATGTATCAAGTTTTTGTTGTTGTTGCTACAACACCCTCAAATATTTTGGCCGACACGAAAATTTCATAGCCTACCTTGATCTTGCATATTGTCATCACAAACAATGAGACTCATTTCATGTGTTTTATCTAAGTGTTTTTCTCCCATTTGCAGAAAAATCAAAGTGTCATCTTTTTGCATGTCAAATTGTGTACAATGTATATCAGCTTGTTTTGGCGGTTTCATGGGGTTATCTTTGTGTAAATGAGTTATTATTACCATGTAAACATCCATCACACTCATTTCGAAAGTTTTAAGCATTGTCAGATAAGTGTCATCATGATCATTGCAAATCGTATCTTTGGTGTTGTACTTGTCATTGCAAAGTTGTCACACTGAGGGAAGTTTGTTTTTCATGTGTTCAGGATGATCTATGTTGTGTCATCAATTTTTCTAAGTGTGTGATCACAATTAAGTCTTATCATTATTCACATTAGCTCCGTTGATCCCACACTTAGCCAAATTCAAAAATACTCCTGACCAAGAAACTTAGCCTCATCCGGCCCTCTTGAGCTACACATTGCATAGTCTCAACCCTCAAGCCGTAAACCTGCCTCTTCACTATGAAATGCATAGTTCCTTCCTCCTAGGATTGTTCACTTCGTAATCATAGTATTGAAGCTAACCCTCTGACACCAAAAACTAAAAAAATTCTCTCTCCTTCCTAATCAGTATTGTGCACTATGCAATCACAAGGCTCAATCCCTAGCCCTGATCCATTGAACTGTGCAACTATGTAATCATCTAGCCTCCTCTACCTTCCAAAACTGTGCAGTGGGAAAAATCAATGCTCAAGCCCTCAGCCTAGTTCCTTGAGCTCTCCAACTGCACAATATTCTTGCTCAGTCGAGCCTGAACTATGCATTGCACAGTCTCAAGGCTAAAGATTGACCCTTGACTGCCTCAACTGCATAATTGTGCAGTCACTGAGCCTCTCCCTCAGCCTGCCAGCTAGTTTCGACTTAGTTAGTGGTTTTTCATGTGACATATTAGACTAGTGGTTTACCAAACTCATGTCTTATTGTCATGATTGAATTGCAGATGTAGGTACTCTATCATACCATGACATGATGACGAGGAGGGAGATGGAGAAGAGGAACATGCAAGAAGACACCTTTTAGATGAATATGCAAGCAGATCAATAAGAAGAAAGCAAAGGGACACCAGTTAGCAACCGTTGTTAAAGATCCGATATCACTGAAAATTCCTTATCTCTAAGCCAAATAGAGGTGGACATAATAAAATTATCAAGAAGACATATAGCTAGAATAAAAAAGAATGACTTGATATTTCCATGTCATCATGTAGTCCATGTCATCAGTGTCATGTCATGTTATTTTATGAGTCACCATATGCCACATCATTTTTGTGGATTATGTAAATTCTTATTCAAAATGTATTATAAAGTGGAAGTCTAAAGGACATGTAAATGATATGAAGAATCATGTAAAGTCAACAAGTCATAGGAAGTCAAAGAGTCACAAGGGAGGTGAAGCATCATCCCATTGGCTATATATACACCCTCATTGATTGAGAAAAGGACTTCTCACCTTAGCTCCTCCCGCAAGGCATAAAAGAGACAAGATATTTCTTTTAGGGAGAAAGTAGTGGCTCCAATGCTCCACTATTGGAGCTAGTGGTGTTCATTGTATACATGTGTCTTGGGAATTTTAATTAATATATGAAGCCTAATGGAACACACATTCTTTATGCATGGATTATGAATGTTAATTTGTAATACTGTTCTAGGAATTTTTATGATTCATGTTTGTTTTCACCTATACTAAAGTAGTTGAACTATTTCGATTATTTTAGTGCTTATCATATTGAGAATGTGTTGTAGTGGTTGCAATGTCCATCACATATTTGTGGACTATTTCCCTAGATGTTAGACATATATCTCTTATCTATGTGTATTTCTACTAGATTGGTACTACTACCTCTCTCTTAGAGGCTCACCTTCTTTTCCCCTCTGCAATAGAAGAACATTAACACACCTACAACTGAACACTCATGTTACATGTCATTTTGTCACATCAGGAAGATGACCATTGGTTTGGATTTCTCAGTATCCACAGATGTGTATCAGAGAATTCCCCTACAAATTTTGAAACTAAATCATCCCAAATAAAGTGGAATTTATTGAACTTATGGTACAAAACCTTGATTTGGCTATATTCGCAGTTTCCTAGCTAAATTTTGCACATACACAGAGAAGACCACTAATGTTAGAGCATAAGTATGCATTTTCTTCCACTATAATTGTGAACATGACTTGAAGTACGTTAAAATAAAAAGTAAAGTCTAGAAGCATTTTTAGTAGCATCTTTCCCAACCAACAAGCCTCGAATGAGTGCCTATTCAGTACTGATCCCTCCCATCATGGAGTAACTCCCCTTCCTTTAAAAAACCTCTATCCCAGTAATAGTGGATCTCATCCCTTGGAGAATGGATCCAAAACTTACCATTCTTGGCCTATAAATCTACTACAGTTATGAGGATTGGGAGAGGACTGTTGGAAGTAGATTTATGATGTTGACATTAGGTTGGAAGGATTTTCTTGCAAGGGAGAGGGTTGTAGATTGTAGAAGGGACTTGCAACATCAAGGCTATAGGGTTGTAAGTGTTTTCTCTAGTTTTATGAATATAAACGCGATTGTTCCTTCTCAATTACATCTTCATTAATTTAATTTGTAGGATCCCTTGATCACCTACATGGATTTTGGTTTCATATTGATTAGTTTATGATATATAATTGGTTAATTAGTCCATTTATCTCTTTGATTGTATGTTGTATGCTTTGATCTCTTGTTTGTCTCTGCGTTTACAAATCTCTTTCAATATGGTATGGTGAAGCTATCAGGAGCAATCAAAGGACATATCGAGCATCGAGGAGTGAATGGTCAAAAGCTTTAAGGGACTTCATCAATGATTTCGTAGTATTGGTAAGAGGACGCTATCATTCTATTTTCTTTCAATCAATCAGAGTCTAGAGAAAGGTAGTAGTTCATGTGTGTTTGTTACTAGGGTTCTTTGAAGTCTAGGGAAATCGATATTATCTGCAAGAGGGATTTGTCCACATAAAAACTCACAAGGGACACTTGATTTTCAAAGGCACACATGCATTCCTCTCTCATGCTAAAAATTAGAGCCAAGTAAAATCTTTAATAAAATGGTAACTAGGACGTATTCGAGATGGAGCTCTTATCCCAAATAGTGTGAGGTCTAATTGGGACCACATATTAGAGAGACCCCTTGAATGTTGGTAGGTCCAACATTTTCAACATTTCTGGAACTAGAAGGAGGGAACCCATATTTTTATGGATGATAATCTCACCCACCCTCATCATACTTATTATGTTCAAGGAAACAATATTCCCAGCACCTCCCCTACTCATATTCCTGAAGTTGGTGGATCTTCTTAGCCTGGTCTTGAAAAAACTTATGAAATATCTTAGGAGCACATCTAGGCAATCTGACCTATAACTTGTAAATTTGCAAAGGCTATTGGATTAATCCCTGGAGTAAACAATTTTCCTTATTTTCCAAAGAAGAATGAAACCACTACTATTGGGATAGTGGTTTCGACAATCAAAGATTTGGTTCTCACCACCCTTGAAGAGCTAGATGAGACTGCAGAAAGAACGAAGAAACTAGAGAAACCTCCATGTTTTAAAAAAGGTGACACAAAAAACATTGTACTCTCAGATGATACTTTCTGCAGGTTAGGTGGTTGCGAAGAAGAGGAAGAAGACCCATCGGATTCCAGAGAAGAAGAGGAAGATCCATCATATTATGACAAAGAGTAGGAGAACTCAGACGAAGATATGGAGGACCAATATCTCGATTGCACAACTAAAGGCCCACTTGCTTTCATGGGTGTTTTACACAAGATGCCAAGGCACCCGGAAAAGATGTTAACAAATTAAGACCCTAACAAAGTAGTGAAAATGAAGGACCATTTGGAAAACTTCTACCTACATATGCAAATGATTGACGTACGTTATGATGATGTTGCATTCATACTTCTCCCTTGTACCTTAGATGGAAGATAAGTGGTATGGTACCATAGTCTCCCTCTTAACTTGATCTAGAATTTGAAGGGGTTTAAGAAGTTGTTTCTTAAAATAAACTTCGATGACAAAACCCCTACCATGTTATTGAAAGAGCTGGGAAATCCAAAGATGCAGTAGAAAGAAAAGGTTAAGTATTTTAATCAAAGGTTCAATCGTGTATTGGACACATTTCCTACAGATACGAAACATCATGACTCCATCACTATTGATTATTATAATTATGCCTTACCAACAAACATCCCACAGTTCGTGAAGAGAACTGCGAAAGCAACGCTTACAGAGAATTATGAAGAAGCTATTGCAATTGAGAAGGACTTGTTTGCAATTGGAGTCATCATAGACAATGAATCATTAAAGGAATCCAAATACACATTGACAAGGTATCATACCTCCTTAAGTTAGGCCAAGGATAAAGAACCAACCGATCTTGAGAGCTTGACCCACACCGTCAAGTCTCTGTCCAAAGAGTTGACAGAGTTGAAGAATAGGTCAATTGAGACCACCGTGAGTAGAAATTCCCCTAAATTTAACCTCCCAAGAAGGGTTGCCAACTCTAATAGAAACAAAAATAATCCAACCAAGTTTGCACAAATCTTAAATGTCATGTTGAATGTTGAAAGCATGGGCATGGATCAATATTGTTCATCTCATCAAGAATATCATTAAGAAAAAGCATGCACACAATGGAAACACAACATTAATGCTCTAGATGCACATTTCATTGACATAATTCTTTTAGAAGAGAAAACTGAGTCTTCGAAAGAAAAAGAAGAAGTTGCTACAACCAACTAAACTACGAGTGTTGTGCACATAGTAAATACACTTAGTTGTGTATACAAAGCTGAAAAGAAAATTTGTGAAAAGCAACCATTGATTGAGGACCTAGCTCAAAACAAGAATGGTCGATATAACTTGAGAATCCAAGATCCAGTCTTTAAACTAGAGCTGACAAGGCAGAAACTGAAAGAACATTTGTTAGGGAGGATCAAATTGTATGTCAACTCGATGTAGAACACTCAGAGCATGTCTAAAGACACTACTACAATGAAGAGTACTTCCTCCAATGGTAAAAGAAATTCCATCACTATGGAAGTATCAAACCAAGTTACTCCTCCAGAACTTTGGTGATGCCTGTTGTGCTTGATTATAATATAGTCAAATACATGATGAAAATTTGCATTTACATTTCACTCTTCAAACTTACCAGGATCGTGAGCCAACATGAACTACTTGTTTGTGCTCTTGAACAAACTACCTCAGGTAACAATGCCTCTTTGCAGAAGGAATATGATAAGTCTTTTGGTCCCCTGGAATCAATACTTAATGCATTAACATTAAAAGCTAACACAATCTACCCTCTGTTTTTGTTAACGTTCGAAATTTTTAATTACAATGTACAAAATTTCTTAGTTGATTCCAGTGCATCTGTAAACATAATGCCAGTATATGTGTAATATCCCTGGGGAAAATTCCATGTAACAAAAGTTAATAAAGGAAAAATAATAACCACGGTTAATGGGAGACTTATTCCAAGCTCAATGTTGGGCAATATATCCTATTGTGGATGTTCATTGGTTTATTATGGCTAAGGAAATTGGCAAAGGAAATGGTTAAGGCTTTGGAAAGATAGAATGACTTTTTTGGCACATTTATTTATGAAAATAATGGAAATTAGGAGAAAAGGAAGGTAAAAGGTCACAGGTTGCATGTGAGGAGGAAAATGAAGTAAAATAATGGAAAATGAAGAAAATAGAGACCTAATTGATAAAAAGGATTATAAGGATCAATTGGTACCATTTGTCAGTTAAGTTTTGGAGCTCTCTCATTATTCTCTCTCTCTCACTCTTGGACACTTAGAGTTTTCTTGGAGCATTTTGGCATTAGATCAAGAAAGGGAAAGAAGGAAAGAGGAAGGAAGGAGCAAGCAAGGAAGTGTAGGATCAAGCAACTACAACAAAATTCTTTGCAAGTATCAATTTGCATGTGTATTTTCCTTGTTAGATTTTGCATGTATGGTATTGCATGTGGTTCTTTTATTGTTATGGCATGGGTTCTTCCAGGTGTGACAATGTTTTCAGCCTAGCCTTGTCATTTTCGGTTAGCCATGGAGTGATCGGGTTCTCATGTTTTGGTTGACTTGGATTTTTGAATGGATTCAAAGCTAAGTGAGGTAGATCTCCACATCATAGACCACATGGCCTAGTGGTCCCTGAACTAGACTGTGGATCATGGTAAATCCATTGGCCTAGTAACCCCTCAGCCAGACTGTGGGTTGCGGTAAATCCAAGATTGTGTTGCCTCAGTTGGCCTAGGAATTATTTCCAGTGAATACCAGGATATACAATAAATCCAAGAGGTGGATTGCTCTCCATTGGACCTATTAGTCCTGGTTTGGGATATGTGGTAAATCCTACAAAGTGGATTTCAGTTTAGGACTTCGTTATCCGGTGTGGATTGTCGTAAGCCCTAAGAGACTAGGAGACAAGAAAATTCCTCAAGGTGTAGGTAGAGAAATCCAATGGCATCCATCCTTGTTTGGCCTAGTGATTAGGTGGAGATCACGGTAAATCATGTTATTACATATTTATTATGTTGGCCTAGTGATCCAGGATGGATTATGGTAAAAATTTGTTTCTATTGATGGGGGTGAGGTGGTTTAGTGTTGGGCATGGAATCCCCCCAAGGCATGTTTTGGGTCTCAAAGCCCAAGTTTTGACCGAATTTTGTTGTAAATCTCTGTGAATTCGCCAGCACTGGTAGGGAAGATGGTTCGCGGAACCTTGGAAGCCGAAATACAATAGGGAAACCTTAGCCTCCAAGAACTTGAAGACGAAGGAAAAGAGCTCTGGTGGACGTGGAAGTTAAGAAGCTGAGGACAAGATAAAGGAAGATTTTCTCACTGAAAAAACTAGGATGGTAAGGCAAGGTGCGTACGATCATTCTGACAAGTTTAAGAACTATCATCATGAATTGATTCGGATGCCTTGGCTTGGACCACATATTGCTAAGCATAGTGACCAAGGTAGTGCGCTGCAAATGGTGAAGTGTGCAATGCCGACCATAACAATAAAAGGCAGGGATTCTCCAGGAACCATGACAGAGGATAGGATGGAACTCTACACAGGTGGTGCGACCACCTGACTAGCCGAGGGAAGGACAATCTTAGCACTCCAAGTAGTTGGAAGGGGGTGTGGGACTATAAACTATTCTACCTAGGAGCTGCGCAATATTGGAGATGCGCGTAGAAGAAAAGAGTCACAAGGTCGATGACTGCACAAGGGGGGCTACGCTGTCATGCAAGTTGGTCAGAAAGTGACCGTTGAAGTCACTATTCACAATGGGATGCTCTACTTGAGGAAAAATGGAGCGAGCAGTGTTGAGTGATAAAAGGTTTGTTTTTAACTCCTATTTATCCTACATTAATTATCAATCCAGGTAAGATTTTCTATTTCAAGAGTGTACACAGTATGTGCTAGCAATTTTATCCAAGAGTAATGTTTCTAATTTGTAGTACAGTGCTTTCAAATACAAGAGTAAATGGACGCTTGAAATAAAACTTACTTGTAGTTTAAAGAAACTCAATGCTTTGAAACTAAACAATTCACTTAGGAAATTAACAACAATTATCAGTCAAGGATGCAGTAGAAATAACTCTTTCCTATTTTAACTGATGTAAATGAAATCAAACATATATAAGATCCTCAATATGAGAACTCTGACAGTAATAGCCAATGTCCTTTACAGTTGTTGATCTCACACTCCACACTAAATGACTGATTGGAAATGACAATGAATTAAATCAATAATGTTGTTGATAGAAATGAGATAACTATGCTAACTGTAACAATGCTGAAAGGAAAAACCAAATGCTTCAGAAAGGAAATGAACAGTAATGCTATTTAGTAGAAATGAACAGTGGAACTTATGAAACTATAATGAACAACAAAGTCAGTTTACTGGAATGAACAATGAAGCTCCATAATTGAAATGAACAACATAACAATATAGTTGCAGAGAATAATAATCTTATTATGATGAGAAGGAACAACAACGCAATTCAGTTACAGCATATATAATGAAACAATTCATAAATTCTCGAAACAAGGAATAGTAAAGTAATGCAATTCCAATAAACGAAGATCAAACCAAACCATCACACAACTGCTATCGTAAAGTAATGGTACAGAATAGAAATTGGATCCACCAAGGCCGGGCCCTTAGCTGCTAGTGAAGCACTGCCGGACTACTTCAGTATAAAAGAAGGAACAACAACTGGATTATGTATTAATCATATCCAAAAATGGTTACAGCCAATTGTACTCTATTTTAATCAACAAGAGTCGATGATCAAGGGAAAATACAACAGTAAGTTCTGGATAATGATGATGCATGAATTTTTTCGCAATCTTTACAACCGTTGTCCCTTTTATAATGGCCAGGCAGATAAAACAAGAATAACAGATAGACTTTGAAACATCTGCACAATCTTCTAACTCCAGTCAACTCTTTGTCTTTTTGCGTTGATGCTGTGATCTTTTCCATTCTTATCCTTAACTGCACGCTCCAATCTTGACCTGCTTGTCTGGATACAGCTTCTTGGTGAAGGAACAACAGTTACTTTGTTTTGTCTTTTCCCTCGAAATGGTAATTTTCCATTTCTTCTCTTTCCTGCATGAGAAAAGACAATAATTAACTAAATGGCAATAATCAATAACTCCCTAGTTTTCACTATAATTCTTTGATATATTACCATCTTAGAATATAAAGGAGATATGATTAAGGAAAAAGATAAGGAAATAGATGTCAAATTCATACCTTTTCCATAGCTCAACACACTCCCCTGCTTACCCTTTTTCATGCCCTCATGAAAACCATGTAATTTGCATGCAAAGCAGTCAAAGAATAGGCTGGAGAGGGATTGTCATGAAGTGGTCTAAAACCATGATTTTTAGCTAAAACTTCAAATATGGGCCCTGTCTACCCTTCAGGAAATTCATATATGGCTTTATACCCTTCTACAGGATACCAGATAATAGGGCTTCGAAACCTACAACCTAGCCAATACAGGCCTTCCCTCAAGATGAGGTTACTATAGGTAACCAGGCGATCTACAGCTAATTTAAAGTTTTTGTAGTTGAATGGCTCTTTGTCCTGGATATTCCGATTGGAAGTCTTCCATCTAGATTTAGCTACTGCCAAGGAATTGTCTTTGATAGAGAGGAAATATTATATTCCTTGCTGGACAATTCCTTTGTGGATGGGTCCCAAGGTCTGGATTACTCCCTCATTTTCCATTAGACTTTTATGTTTAGCCAACAGTTGTAATGGGTTTTTCGGTTCACCCCTGACCCAAAGGTATAACCCATTTTCTTGCCTCTGAAAAGTGTTATGGGCTTTGAGCCACTTCAACTAGTTAACAACAAATGAAATGAATGCTTGAAACTGTATATCACCCACAAAAGGACTGGGATTCTTCTCCATTTCTTCTTCCAATACAAAATTATGTAAATAAAACTCACAGAGCAATTGTTGAACTTTTACTCCATGGTGTTTACAACATTTATAAAATCCTCAATAGTTTTTAGTTCTATAGGTTTCCCTGCCCTAACAACCTTAATTGTTAACTGTAAATACCTCTCTAACAAAAATAAAGCATAGTTTTTGGCAGGGGACCTGCATGCTAAAACATTTGTATATAAGGAACAGAGAGTATCCATTTGACACATGATTATTTTCAGTCTATTCTTTATCTCTTCAGCTCTTTCTTCTGCCCTCTGATATTTATCGAAGGCTTCATTTTCTAATGCATTGATGTCCCTCAATTGTTGCTATAATTTCTGGTATATTTGTTGAGGAACAGTCTCTTCCTCCAACTTCTCTATAGTCAGCTAAGCCTATGTCAGGTCCTCTTGGAGTTTTGTTATATCAGGGTTGTTGCCTATCAAAACATCTTTGGATTGAAGATCTATCTGGGTATTCTTATTACAAGACTGAGTGCCTATAGTCTGCGTCCCTTTATCATGGAATGGAATGCATGAGGTCTGCGCTGCATGTTGTTCCTTATCGTTTTGAATGAGTATGGGCTCGGTTTGAGTCTCCGTGGCCCTTGTATCATGGAGTTCAGTTTGAGTAGCTGTATTCACTATTTTCAGGGTTCTTCTTGAGATTTTCCCCCTTTTTAGTGCCCTTATCTTTTGTCCGAGTTGTTTCACTAAATTTTGCAGCTTTTTTTGTTCCTTTCATAGCCTTTTAATTTCGCTTTTCTTCTTCTTGGGAGGAACAGCTATTTCCCTAACTATTTCTATTCTTTCTGGACTTGGCTGCTCAGTTGGATTTTGCTCTTCAAGGGTTGTGCCTTTGCCTTGGCTAGTTTCCATTTCCTCTATTTGGAACATCTCTTCAGTGTTTGCATTATCCTGACTAGGTTCCTCTGGAGAGGTAACCCTAGTTTGGTCTGCCACTTCCTAAGTGGCTTCTGCTCCCACTTCTACTTCCTCATTTATTTCCTCTGATATACTCTTGCTGTGAGCAGAGTTTTCTTGTGATTTCTCCGCTTCAATATTAAGGTTCAGCAGACTTTAGGGCTGAATATATTCACTCATATTGGCAAAAATCTGGGCCAATTCATCCTCTTGTAATAGGTTTTGTGGTGGACTTGTGTTGGGCGTTAAGGGAAGTTCCGCTTCCTCCCTCTCTTCTTCACTAGTATGCTCAGTTTCTTCCTCTAATTCTGATTCTTGGTTGCGTCTTCCTTCCAGCTGCAAGGGTTGCTTATTTTCAGAGCTATGTAATTCTAAGGGTTGGCTTCTGCTACAATGGAGGTTCTCAAATGTTCCCCTGCTTGTTCTTAATCTGGATGGGTGTCTACGTTTTTGAGGTCTGCTTGCTGTGCTAGTGGTTCTTTTTCTTTTTGGGGTAGGTAAGGCTAGTCCCCCATCTATAGAAAACACCAATTCTTCCCAACTGGTCTATTGCTGAGCAAGGCTATAACTTATTCTCAATCAAATTAAACAATGGTGGCTCACTACAGTATCTATATGGTGGGATTTTTTTATGCTCTAAGTAGCATCATGCAGCACAAAATTTAAATATGTAGGCAAATTTATGGCACATTTCTGGTTTAGTACTGATAGTAATTTGAGGAGGCGTGGTCTTACCACATTCTTTCTTCCATCGCATGTAATATAGCTCTACACTACTCTAGCCAGTTTCATCCATGGTTTTCCCAGAGATGAAGGCTAGACTATTTTTCCTTTGATAATCAAGTTCTGTCCCTCGTCTCGAAAGGTGGCCATGGCATCTTGAAGTCTCAATTTCTTATGTGTCCATATGGGTCTGACTGCTGGTAGTCTAGATACCTTAGCAATTACTGTATTCGTCACTGTTATTCATCTTCCTCTTACTATGGAATGATCATCCTGCAAATTCTGCAAAAATTCGATAGCCATAGTTTCATGGGGTTGCTGTAGTCGTGTAAAATATGCAATCCATCTAGCTCTTACCAAAATCTCTCGTGCAACGTCAAAAACTACTAGTACCTATGGCTTGCTGCGTACTGATCGGCCTCCCATTTCATTTAAGCTCTGCACACTGTTATTTTTACATAGTAATACATAGAGATAACAATGGAACAACAAACTATGCATATCAGATAATACCCTTTCTTTAACATCAATACCATTAAAACTTGCTATTAAGGGATCTGATGTAGTCTAGTACATCCAAATAGAAGATTGACACATATGCAAGAGTATTTTTGAAGTCACCCGTGCCCCTGTGAAATATGATAGGTCGTCCTCGACCAATTAAATGGAGAAGCAACGTACTGGACGACAATCGTACAGTGTAAAAAGGGCAAGGTGTACATATCCATGACAAGATCAGAAAAAATATCGAGTTTTTGAAATCGAGGCTTAAGATGAAAATCGTGAATAGATATGGAGATGCTATGGAGTGATGCAAAAAAGGGAAAAGGATAGTTGATGTAGGTAAAATGCTATGTAGTCATTATTTCACTTAAATCGTTATGATTGAATTTTTTAAATGATATTTCATGCATAAAAGGTTCAAAGGGAATTGGGAACATAATCTCTTTTGAAATAAAGATAAAGAAATAAGAAAAGGGTTTATAGTTACTATTGATGTTGAAAAATATGACTCCAATACCATCAATAGAGCTCTGTTGCCCACAGGTGTTTACAACCTTGACAAAGTTGCTTTTTCACCCTTTGGAACCATAATCCTTTATGTATGCCTAGGAAAGTACTTTGTGATGTCAGAATAGAGGCCATTGTGCTGGCTTGGTAACCAAATGAATCAAAATGCCATTCACTGGGAAGGAGTGAAAGGTGGACAGGTCGACTCGTGATGAGACCTCCTATTCCAAGGACTTTTATTTTTCTGATGTGTCCATTGGATCATATCCCTGGTGTGGTGGCCATAGTGGGAATGCCACTTCACTGCTCCCTTATGATCATGGTAGGTCGGCTCTTGATGAGACCCCCTATCCTCCATCTGAAAAATCATATAATTGTTAGTAATCATATACATATATATTTTTTTCTTTCTCTTTCTATTCTATAACACTTCCTATTTATATATAGAGGATGGATCAACACTCCTTAAGAGTAGGGATGGTGGAAGAAGTCTGAACATCTCAATAGAGGAAAATATGCCCTTATTCTTATTCAATAATAATAATCAAAGAGAATTTTGAGAATTAGGGAAGAACCGACATGATAAAAATAATCAATCAATTTAAGTTTTAGTGAAAATAATGACGGCAAAGTGATATAGATAGTTGTGTCCTATCCTTTCTCTTATCAATACAAAGCATTCTCATTAAAGATGATAATTTTTCTTTGATTTTCTTATTTCAGTAACCTCTAATTTTTGTGTCCTTGCATAAATTTGTATCTTTGCCTTGAAAGGATCATGAAGAGTGAAACATTATTCACAAAAACTCTAAAAAAAATGCACTCAAAAAGTGTTGTTCCGTAGATGGAACAATTGTTGTTCCTTAAGAGGAACAGCAAAAAGACAGTTGTAGGCAAAACTACGATTCATTTAAGAGGAACGGCAAAAAGAAAAAGAATTACACGCGAAACTGTTGTTCCTTAAGAGGAACAACAATTGTTCCTTAAGTGGAACAACAAGTAAAATAGATGCAAAATAAAGTGTTGATCCTTCAGTGGAACAGCCTAAAAACACTCCAAATCGAAAATTGTTCCTTAGAAGGAATGGCAGAAAAGGAAAAAATAGCAAAACTGTTGTTACTTTAAAAGGAATGACAGATGTTCCTTAAGAGGAACAGCGCAAACATAAGCAGGTGATATTGTTGTTCCCTAGATGGAACAACTGCTATTCCTTAAGAGGAACAACAGTTGTTCCTTAAATGGAACAACAAAAATAAAATACACGCGAATTGTTGTTCCTTAAGAGGAACAACAAATATAAGAGCACACTATTCCTTAAGAGGAACAACAGTTGTTCCTTAAATGGAACAACAAAAATAAAATACACGCGAATTGTTGTTCCTTAAGAGGAACAACAAATATAAGAGCACACAAGGCTGTTTTTCCTTAAGAGGAACAACAACTATTCCTTAAATGGAACAACAAAAATATGAACATGCAGTGTTGTTGTTCCTTAAGAGGGATAGCTACTGTTCCTTAGGAGGATCAGCAAAAATAGAAACACATGAAGTTTTTGTTCCTTGAGAGGGATGGATGTTGTTCCTTAAGAGGAGTAACAACTGTTCCTTAAGAGAAACAGTGAAAATAGAGACACGCATAAGTGTTGTTCCTTAAGAGGAACGACTGCTATTCCTTAAGAGGAACAACAGTTGTTCCTTAAGAGGAACATCAAAAATAAAAACACGCGGAAGTGTTGTTCCTTAAGAGGAACCGCTGCTGTTCCTTAAGAGGAACAACAAAAATAAAAACACGCAGAAGTGTTGTTCCTTAAGAGGAATGGTTGTTGTTCCTTAAGAGGAATAATAGCTATTCCTTAAGAGGAACAACGAAAATAAAAACACGTAGAAGTGTTGTTCCTTAGGAGGAACGGCTGTTGTTCCTTAATAGGAACAACAACTATTCCTTAAGAGGAACAAAAACTGTTCCTTAAGAGGAATAGCAAAAATAAAAACACGCAGAAGTGTTGTTCCTTAAGAGGAATGGCTACTGTTCCTTAAGAGGAACAACAACTGTTCCTTAAGAGGAACAACAAAAATATAAGGACATGAAAATAAGACGTCAAATGGTTGTTCCTTAAGAAAAACGACCACTGTTCCTTAGGAGGAAAAACTACTGTTCCTTAAGAGGAACAGTAATTGTTCCTGAAGAGGAACAACACGAAAATTAAATAAGGAAACCTTTGTTGTTCCTTAAATGGAATGGCTAGTGTTCCTTAAGAGGAGCAAGAGATGTTCCTTAAATGGAACAACACTAAAATTTGTACAAAAAATAGTTTATACAAGAAAAATTAAAGAGAAAAGTTTATATACAAAATTCAAAAACAAAGGAATTGTTCAATGAATTAATGCTGAGGAGGGGTTATCTTCCTCATCAAGAATTTGCGTAGTGGAATCTTCCCGTAGTTGCTGATAAAATGATTCCCTGGTAAGCGGTTTGTGATAAAGTCGCACTCGATGACCATTCGCTTTGAAAGAATATCCAAATCCATCAATGGTAGTCAATGTAATGGGGCCATTGTCATGCACTTTCTATATCTCATAAGGTCCAAGCCATCATGTCTGGAGTTTTTCGGGGAAATCCTGGAACCTGGAATCGTATAGGAGTGCCCAATCTCCTTCGTGGAAGATTTTCTTTTTAATAAGGGTGTCATGCCATTTTGTTCTCTGCTGTTGAATTAATGCAGTGTGTTGAAGAGTTGAGAGCCTGATTTCATCTAACTCATTGATTTGCTATAATCTATTGGTTTAGGCCTCATTTAAATTCAAACCCACCTCTTGCAGTGTTTTGAACATTTGAATTTCGAATTCGATTGAGAAGATGGGTTCTTTTCCAAATACTAATTGATATGGTGAATACTCGATGGTGTTTCTCCATGTTGTGCGGTATGCCCACAAGGCTTCTGGAAATCTTGAAGCCCAGTCAAGTTTGTGTGATGCAACTGTTTTTTTAAGTATTGCCTCAATCACCTTATTAGTGCTTTCTACTTGGCCATTTTCCTGTGGGTGGTATGGAGTTGTAATTTTGTGCAGAATGTGGTAATTTTTTAATGTTGTAGCAATCTTATTACCTACAAATTGTGGTCCTCCATCTGTAATTATGTCCCTCGGGAGGCCATATCGCACAAATAATTGGAAAAGAAAATGTATTACTGAATCCTCTGTAGCTCTTGGCAGTGCCTCTACTTCAACCCATTTGGTAACATACTCTGTTGCGACTAGTATGTATGTTTTTTTATTTGATGATGCATTAATAGGACCAATAAAATCGAGCACCCATTGCTCAAATGGCTCGATTACTAACTCTGGGTTCAGAGGAATTTCATTAGATTGTCCAAGCCATCCCGCCTGTCATGCGAAAAGAGTCAATTTTGCGGAAAAAACCGACCTCCCTAGAAGCTAAGGCTTTCTAGTGACAAACAAGACAATTAAGCACTATCTTTCCCTAAATATGCATTTAAAATACAAGCAACGAGGTGTTTAAAGCATACCTTTAGTCCAACATTGTTTGTAGCAGTCCAGCCTCTCCGATCCATATGAGCCCCTCCTTCTCCAAGAAGCCTGCATTCACTAACAAGCAAACAATTACATAGCACCTGAATAACTCATATAATAAAACATATTCATCATAAAGACCAAGGAGTATATGAAACAAATTATATATAACAACTTGTTGAGAAAAATGAACTTAATTGTATTAATTGGAAACAAAAGAAACCATTACAATCAGTGCCTTGGTGTTGTGCAGGTCCCTCCCAGGGTCCAGCAAGAGTTCTCCTTTACTTTGATCAGCTCACCCACTTCCAAATGAAGCTAAGAAAGGATGGGAATCTCTCCTCTCAAGCTCTATAAGGGAGTCTTAATTTCAGCAGCATCTACCCTTAGGAATGTTCAACTTTCAACCTCCCCTCCCTCTGGCCCAATGCCTGTATTTATAATGCTTTGGAGGAAGTTAATCAGGTCCACCATCAATGGGATAAGCCCCTCTTTCAATGGGATAGCTCCCCTCTTGATGGGATAAGTTCCTCTTTCATAGGGATGCATGAACCATCTGGAGGCGCTCAATACACGTCAAACCATCTTCTAGAATGCTCTAGATTCGACCACAAGTAACTTTTTTGAAGTAAAACTCGTGCCTTTTGACCTTTACAGGAGTACGCACCCACCCCTTTACAGATAGAGCGTACAAGTACGCAGGTATTGTGAACTTGAGGTGCGTACACACAGGTAAGGTTAAGAGAAACTGCGTAACCAGAGTTAATTGACTTTTTAAGGACTTTCTCTCTTTCTTGGAGTCTGACATGAGGAGCAGAGGTATAAGACTTGCCAAGGAGGACAGTATGACAGTTGATGGAGCCATACTGACTGCAGATAGTCATGGTGACAAATTTTAGTGTAACAGATTGCCCCCTAAAGTGCAAAGCCTGTAGTAGATTAGGGTTTCATATCATCTAGGAAGGGTGAAGCACTTTATCATTTCAAGGATTATCTTGTGGAGAGCCCAGTCGAAACCTGCAAATATTCAACACAAAATACATATATAAGATCATATCATCGCTGATGTAGGCATTCCCACACTCAGATTGAAAACTTTAACTAACAAACTAACTACTGCTCTGATATAGGAATGATTTCGCAGTACATCATAATCATAGACTCATGTAGACACAGTATGGACGCAGCCATCTGTTTATAATTAGTCTACTGTATAATGAATACAAAACTCCTCGCAGCCTGGATGGTGGAAACCAGATCCAGGGTCTTCATTTCTATTTCCCGAAATGGTACGATTCTATCCCTGCGAATAAATGAGTTGATGTCGAACACGGTAGAAACCACTTGATTACCAGTCGATGATGTAAACTGTTAACAAGTGTGAGAGAGACCACCAGTGATGTCAATGGTTCTCAAAGTACCCAGTACAATCCATGAGATGTGAATGAATGTATTGATGTCGAACATATCACGGAATCCTTTGATCGAAAGTCAATGATGTAAACCGTCGTCAAAGGCGAGAAACCTGCCATTGATGCATGCATATTTCAAGGTACTGACGATTTCTAGGTCATCTTTCTAGATAATGTGCTGATGTCGATAGAAAGCGACCCGTTGCAGGCAAGCCCACAACACGAAATCATAGATCAAGTTGAAGAAATGTAGTTGTAAGGACTGACTCAGGGATGGTCAAAATGGATGACAGGTACTTTGCAGATGAATGGTTTATTTGCAGTGACCTCTTGAACACATAACGACACGACAGATGGCTTGGTGACAATTGACGCAAAGTTAATACCCGGAACCGGCTGAAGATTTTCAATGTGGTTTGATTAACTGTTAGGCAAAGGATTTCCCAACCTAGGTGAATGAAAAAGTGTCGTGTTCAAGAGTGGTGATAAGGTTTCTCTGAGACAAAGGATAACAAATAGGCTCATTTTTCTCTCTTTTCCCCCACCATTTCTGGCAAGTACCTCTTTATTTTTTACAAGCTTGAGGAGGATAACATATGCTTGATTATAAGCTCATCCTTCGGATGAGTCCAACTTAGTTTAGATTCGAACCCTAAGAAGGAGTGGTTCGTTCCTGTTTGTAATCGAACAGGTCCTTTACTGTGAAATTTTAACGAGTCCAGTATAGGAGAAACTCGGCGTTTTTCAATTTTAGAGAGTCTGAAAAACTTAAGAAGACTCTAGGGTTGACCTTTTTCGTAAATTTGTGTCTCCCAAGCCCGAAAAAGTATAAAATAATACATGAGAGAACCGCTTGATCTTTACGACCAAGGAGTACTTTCATGATTAGTGTCTTTGACCTGAAAAGTAAAAAGCGATCAAGGACACGTCGTTTTATTTCCAGTATCGAATTTGAAACGACAAAAATCCGGCAATCTTTTCCTGTTTTTACGGTCAGAAAAGGGCTATAAGAGGAACGTCTTTTAATTCCGTTTTAACGAGTGTAAAAGAAACGCTCGGCAATCTTTTCATGTTTTTAGGAGTCAGAAAAGGGCTTAAAGATGACTCTGATGTTTTTGTTTGTAAAAAATGACAATTTTCCCTGAAAATCCTTTATCCTGCACAAAAACCAACACATTGGATTTAAGAGATCTGTGGTTTGTATCTTTTGATTCAGTTACCGGAGAATCCACAGTATGAACATTTTTATAACAATTAATTAATTAATTATTATTAATATTAGTGTATTAATTATTATTAATATTAATCTAATTTTCTCTAATCTTTAATTCTATTATATAAGCTTTTCCCTCTTAAATCATAATTAAATAAATCATTAAATAATTAATTGATTAAATAAAATAAAAATTAAATTAAATAAATAAAATAAAATAAAATATTTTTTTTTATCATATATTAAATAATTATTATTAGTATTACCATTTAGATTCTGAATTAAAATTAATCTATTAACTCACCTATAAATAAAATTAATATATAAATCTCAAAAATTAAAATAAAAATAAAAATAAATAAAATAATTGAATGAATTATTAATTAATTAATAAATAAATCAATCAATAATTAATATTCAGCTGACTTCTGCTGATTTTAAAAATTTATTTTCCTCATTATTATTTATCTCCTTCTTAGTGGCTCTTCTTTTATCATCATTCTTAAGCCCTGAAGATGGATCCCAGTTGGGATTTGAAACGTTGGAATAAAAAAGTTCATACTGTGGATTCTCCGGTAACTGAATCAAAACCAACACATTACTCATACCTGTTTAAAGATAGATAAAAATACTTTGAAAAATACCTTTTCATGGTGAAAAATAAACAAATTTACCATTTATTTACCCAAAAAACCTATAAAAATGGCTTTTACCAATTCATTTTTACCATTTTACTGTTGAGGAGAGAAAAAGGGCTTTTGGCAAGAAACTTCCCATGGACATTGCGGAGAATCCGATCGTCGAAATCGAACGCCGTCTCTTTCAGGTATTCTACAACATCCTCCTCTTCATTTTCATCTGTTTAGAATTTGTTTTTAGGCCCTAGTTTCATTTTTTGGAGGCTTTGGGGTTTCAAGATCCGCCTTTCCGGGTACGCAGGTGCTCCACTGGTGACCCGCGTACCCCAACATTTTCTCAGTTGGGAAAATGGTGGGCGTACGCACCTTGCCTTAAAGGAACCCGCGTACCCATGCTCTATTCCTAAAGGCGGGGTGCGTACTCCGCGCAAAGGGTTTACAAACCCCAAATTCTCCAAATTGGACCAATAATTTTTGATTTTATGGATTCTAATGGATGTTTTATGGTGTGTAGATTGCCCACCATGCTTGATTGGCGCGAGAGAGAGCACGAAGATGTTGAATTGGCCGCCATTAATCATCAACCATCCATTGATGCTTTGAAGGTGTTAGCGCTTGGAATTCACCTAGGCTGAGATAGACAAACTCTCAAGGCTACATCAAACCATTTCACCTCGTAGCTAGCCCTACGAGGTATGAGAAGGCTCTCTCGGGTCAGATTTGATAGATCTTATAATATAATTAGGCTGACCAATTAGGATCAAAGATATTAGGCTAGTAAATTGATAAAGGGGGGTTGATTTAAAGATTTTTGGTTTTTTGGTGGCAATTGGAGGGAGTGCAATTCAGGGTGCGGGGATTGAGCACAGTTTTTGCAGGGGGATCTTTGGGGCAAGGTAGGAACTTGTGCTGATGCCTTTGGCTTGGATGAGTGATCAGGGAAGAAAGAGAGGAGGTTAAAGAGGGCAAACAAGGACTTTGAATCCTCTTTAAACAGTGGAAAACATAGATATTGAACATAATTAAAAGCTGAGCATGGCATGCATGAATTCAAACTTTATCACTTCATCTTGTTCAATTAGCAGCAAAGAAAGAGAGATGTAACACATAAACAAACTTACAGTAACAATTAGAAGACACACCATCAACACAATGATCCACAAGAATCCACAATGAAGTCTGCAAAACCCTGGCCTTCCTTTCCTTAAATTGCAGAAGTAGATGTACAATACACAATAATGCTTTCTCCCACAAGAGTCCAACCAACAAAATGAGAAGGAGAGAGCATAATATAGACCATCTATACCATCTAACTCCTTTCCCCACCTCTAGGGGTCGAGCTCAGCTTTCTAGGAGCAGTTTGAACAAATTCTAAACTAAGAACTAGAAAATAGGCAGCCAAACAACTTGCCTCTATTACTTAGCTAACTCATCCATGCATTAATTTTTCACTTTTTACATCATGGAAGCTTCTAGAAGGATAAAGAAAGATAAAATCTACCAAAGTGCCATGAAAATATTACATTTATCCATCATCTGCAAGTAATAATAGTCAACCATAGTCAAAACAATGTTTTTTGACCGAAAATGTGAATTCTGGCAAATCTGGAAGTTCTGGTCGCGCCCCTGGAAGTTCTGGTCGCGCCCCTTCACAGCTGTTTTTGAGTGGGTTTCACTGGTCCAAATCAGGTGCAAGATGGCTCATTGGAAATCTTGGCCTGTCTACTTTCCATCCCAAGTGGAATTTCTGAATTTAGTGTTGATTTGACCCCTCAAAAACCATTTCTCCCAAGGTCACTTTCTGCAACTCAAAAAGTGGGCAGAAAGTCATTTTTTTGATGTATTTTGAGCTTTTGGAGGCTCAAAACTCAAAACCAGGCTTCTCCCAAGCATTGGTAATTTTTCTTTTTGCATGCCATTTCCAAAAATGCCAAGTTTTCAAAATTCCGAGCAATCCTCCAGAATGGTCGCGCGCGGGGCGCGACCATTCCAATGGCCAAAACCTGTAAATTGCACAAAAAATTCACAAATGACAAAATTTTCTCCAAATTTCTTGAAATTTGGGCTGGGAGTCCCCAATCAAGTACCATGCTCAGTCAAAGAGGCTTTGGCCAAAATTTGGAGTGGATCGGGCGTTTTCCTTCGTTTTTGTGCTTTGGCCAATCGTCCTTGGAGCACCTTCATTCTCGCCGGTATTTTTTACATTTCTCTCAAAAAATGACACCTGTGTAAAAAGTGAAGGATGTTTTTCTTATTTGGAATGTTGTGGACAAAAACCTCTCTCAGTTTTGCAAAATTCATCTTTGATTGCTCAGAAATAACTTTTGAGTGAAACTTGTCCCGATGTGTGAAACAAGGGATTTGGTCGAAATGGAGCGAAATGAAGGGGATAGAGGGCTTCTAAATTCTTGGGGAAATTTTTGGGAGTGGGGAGGGATGTTAGGAAGCAGGGGAAAGTGGAATCTCAGAGATTGAGTGAGGGGAAGGGGTCGAAAAGGACAAAACACAGGCCAAACCTAGAAAATTGCGAGGTTGTAGTTAGAAACTAGGGTTTGTACAAAAATGAGGAATTTGGCGGATCTAAGGGATGGGAAGTGTTTGATAAGGTACTTTAAGGATAGGGGAAGGTGTATGAAAATCAGGAAACAAGTTTTGCCGGTGATTTGACCATCCAAGAGAAATTGCCTTCAAAACCCTAGGAGAGGGAAATGACCTTGCCTGGGTGGCAACTGAAGCATGGACAAGGTGTGGAATGACTCATTAGACATTGACATGATAATGAAAACCATATGAATGATGCTAAAATCAGTTGAATGGTGACATGGACTGACATTTGGGCAAACCCTAGACCTAATGCCTAGTGACCAAATTTTGCTTGAAGACTCACTGAAATGACAAAATTTGACCTTGACACTTCAAAATCACTTTGTAAGAGCACATTTGATCACTGGAGGAAGGCTGAAAAGACTGACACTAACATTGGCTCCAATGGGGATGGTAGCTCCTTGGAGGTGCCAAGAACCTTAGACATCTGGGAGAGCAGACCAGTGCTTGCAACCATTGGGCGATGGAGTCATTATTTACACTTTTGACACAAAAGTTTGACAAATTTATTGAATGAAAACTTGACTGAAACTTAACTGAAGCTTGACTCAAACCGACTCGATGGCAAACTGAAATAACTTGAAAAAACTCACTCAATAGACCAAACACAAATGACTCATGACCGACTTAAAACAAAACTTTACAAAGCTTTTTGAAGGGCAACAGTCCATCAAGATTTGAAATCATGATGACAACCACCTGTGTTTCTTACAAGACAATATACATCAAACTATATCATAATGCCAATGCAACCAATCAAGAAGATGGCTTCTTGACTGATTCTCCCAATCAGATCTCATGATCAACAATAGATACTGGTAACTAGGCATCCAAAAACATAGCTGACCATGATCTCCTTCATCACTGAACACTGCAATAAACACTATCACTGCTGGCTGCAACAAACTTGCTAGAGGATCGTGAAAAACATGAAGATTTGACATTGCCATCACCTGCTGAAAGAACAAGGTATCCTTTGCTTCAAATTCTGATCTACCTTCATCATGTGCTACGGTGAAAGTATGCTCATGGGCTTCAAAAAATTCTTAACAAGTAGATGAGCAGATCTCTTCTTGGAAAAACATTTCAGCACATGAGACATATGAGGAAGAATCTGAAATGGAATCCTGAATGCTATGATCTTCTATGGTGTGAATGTGCTGTAGGTCATCTTCATATGATATCACAACCAAATTATCAAGTTCCTTATTACATTCTTCAATCATAAGGAAAGAAACTTCAGCTGATTCTTGAAGTGCACCAATGACATTTCTATCATCTACCATAAATTCATCCAAAGGAACTGTTTCACTTACTTGAATGAAGATGTCATCTTGCTTTTCATGAACTGACTGAATTACCTCCTCATGCAGGCTCTGTTCTAATGGCATGAGAACGTTTGGATCAAAAACTTTATCCATGACCTCAACAACAAAACTCTCCTTTTCAGGATTCGGCACAAGGTATGCTTGGTCATCACAATCTGAATTTTGATCTGAAATGGCTGAGTTGACTGCATTACATTCTAAAATTGAAACTTGATTTCCCTGCATGCTGTCCTCTTCCGTGGGCAGATCTGAAACAAGCTCTTCTATTTCATCAATTACAGCCATATGGCCATCCTCAAGCTGCTGATCTTGATTCTGCTGCAAAATATCTTGATAATTTTGATGGGTATCCACTAGCTTCTCATCATGTTGCTGAAATGGATTCTCATGCAAAGCCTCCATGATCTCAACATCCATAAAATTATCATCTTCATAAAACTTCTCAAGGCTTTCAATAAAACCATAAGCATGCTTGCAACAATCTTGAACTAAATTCAAAGACGGATATGATTCTTTATATCTTTCAATGAACATAGCATGAAAATCCTTTAAACAATAAATACAAGCAGGCGGCAAACTTTCATACCATGATTGGGCTTTACCTTCCAGAGTGGCCAAGAATATCTTCATCAAGCAATCTTCAGGAAAATCCACCTTCAACTTGCGAATATGCATATGAAATCTAACTAGATGAAGAGCAGCATCCTTCTTACCATCATCACTAAATGTAGGCAAATTCCTTGACCAATCTACCTTCGGAATTTTATTTGGAAAACCTAGGATGTGATCTCGGTTCAAGGGAGCATATCTTCTTGCAATTAGGTCCATCATGAAAATCTCACAGCTACTGATCTTCCTGCAGTGAAGTCACCATGAAGCATTGATCTCTAGAGTTTTCAGTGAAGGAGTCGCCAGTGAATGATTTCAGCCTTTCAAGTGTCTGATCGTTGTCCACTATCAACAATCAGATCTGAACTTGATACATGTACTGGGCTAAAGAGTCAATGAAGCGCTACGTTCACAAGCTCACGGAGATTGATTGAAGCAGCGTTTATCTACTAACGCTGATGTAAAACAAGAGCGTTTTCGAAGGCTACCTGGCGTATCTTCAGGCTCCGTATAAGACTTATGAAATAACACATCAATCCATAAACAAGTTTGTTCTCCCCAGTATGGTCGCCAATATGTTAGCGCTTGGAATTCACCTAGGCTGAGATAGACAAACTCTCAAGGATACATCAAACCATTTCACCTCGTAGCTAGCCCTACGAGGTATGAGAAGGCTCTCTCGGGTCAGATTTGATAGATCTTATAATATAATTAGGCTGACCAATTAGGATCAAAGATATTAGGCTAGTAAATTGATAAAGGGGGGTTGATTTAAAGATTTTTGGTTTTTTGGTGGCAATTGGAGGGAGTGCAATTCAGGGTGCGGGGATTGAGCACAGTTTTTGCAGGGGGATCTTTGGGGCAAGGTAGGAACTTGTGCTAATGCCTTTGGCTTGGATGAGTGATCAGGGAAGAAAGAGAGGAGGTTAAAGAGGGCAAACAAGGACTTTGAATCCTCTTTAAACAGTGGAAAACATAGATATTGAACAGAATTAAAAGCTGAGCATGGCATGCATGAATTCAAACTTTATCACTTCATCTTGTTCAATTAGCAGCAAAGAAAGAGAGATGTAACACATAAACAAACTTATAGTAACAATTAGAAGACACACCATCAACACAATGATCCACAAGAATCCACAATGAAGTCTGCAAAACCCTGGCCTTCCTTTCCTTAAATTGCAGAAGTAGATGTACAATACACAATAATGCTTTCTCCCACAAGAGTCCAACCAACAAAATGAGAAGGAGAGAGCATAATATAGACCATCTATACCATCTAACTCCTTTCCCCACCTCTAGGGGTCGAGCTCAGCTTTCTAGGAGCAGTTTGAACAAATTCTAAACTAAGAACTAGAAAATAGGCAGCCAAACAACTTGCCTCTATTACTTAGCTAACTCATCCATGCATTAATTTTTCACTTTTTACATAATGGAAGCTTCTAGAAGGATAAAGAAAGATAAAATCTACCAAAGTGCCATGAAAATATTACATTTATCCATCATCTACAAGTAATAATAGTCAACCATAGTCAAAACAGTGTTTTTTGACCGAAAATGTGAATTCTGGCAAATCTGGAAGTTCTGGTCGCGCCCCTGGAAGTTCTGGTCGCGCCCCTTCACAGCTGTTTTTGAGTGGGTTCCACTGGTCCAAATCAGGTGCAATATGGCTCATTGGAAAGCGTGGCCTGTCTACTTTCCATACCAAGTGGAATTTCTGAATTTAGTGTTGATTTGACCCCTCAAAAACCATTTCTCCCAAGGTCAATTTCTGCAACTCAAAAAGTGGGCAGAAAGTCATTTTTTTGATGTATTTTGAGCTTTTGGAGGCTCAAAACTCAAAACCAGGCTTCTCCCAAGCATTGGTAATTTTTCTTTTTGCATGCCCTTTCCAAAAATGCCAAGTTTTCAAAATTCCGAGCAATCCTCCAGAATGGTCGCGCGCGGGGCGCGACCATTCCAATGGCCAAAACCTGTAAATTGCACAAAAAATTCACAAATGACAAAATTTTCTCCAAATTTCTTGAAATTTGGGCTGGGAGTCCCCAATCAAGTACCATGCTCAGTCAAAGAGGCTTTGGCCAAAATTTGGAGTGGATCGGGCGTTTTCCTTCGTTTTTGTGCTTTGGCCAACCGTCCTTGGAGCACCTTCATTCTCGCCGGTATTTTTGACATTTCTCTCAAAACATGACACCTGTGTAAAACATGAAGGAGGTTTTTATTATTTGGCATGTTGTGGACAAAAACCTCTCTCAGTTTTTCAAAATGCATCTTTGATTGCTCAGAAACAGCTTTTGAGTGAAACTTGTCCCGATGTGTGAAACAAGGGATTTGGTCGAAATGGAGCGAAATGAAGGGGATAGAGGGCTTCTAAATTCTTGGGGAAATTTTTGGGAGTGGGGAGGGATGTTAGAAAGTATGGGAAAGTGGAATCTCAGAGATTGAGTGAGGGGAAGGGGTCGAAAAGGACAAAACATAGGCCAAACCTAGAAAATTGCCAGGTTGTAGCTAGAAACTAGGGTTTGTACAAAAATGAGGAATTTGGCGGATCTAAGGGATGGGAAGTGTTTGATAAGGTAATTTAAGGATAGGGGAAGGTGTATGAACATCAGGAAACAAGTTTTTCCGGTGATTTGACCATCCAAGAGAAATTGCCTTCAAAACCCTAGGAGAGGGAAATGACCTTGCGTGGGTGGCAACTGAAGCATGGACAAGGTGTGGAATGACTCATTAGACATTGACATGATAATGACAACCATATGAATGATGATAAAATAATTTGAATGGTGACATGGACTGACATTTGGGCAAACCCTAGACCTAATGCCTAGTGACCAAATTTTGCTTGAAGACTCACTGAAATGACAAAATTTGACCTTGACACTTCAAAATCACTTTGTAAGAGCACATTTGATCACTGGAGGAAGGCTGAAAAGACTGACACTAACAGAAGGCATGCGACCTTTACAAATACTGGGCCATACCTGGCATGAGGGCCCAGGTGCACTTTCTAGAGTGGCTGGTAGAGAGATGGAACGTTCAGGACCAGTGTTTTTACATTGGAGGGCACCAGCTCGAGATAGAGCCCTCAGATATCTAATTCCTCACTGGTTTGCCCAAGAGAGGCGAACACTTGACTCTGTTCGGGACTAGGCCAGGTGGCCAGTCCATCGCTAGTCTCCGACAAGAGTGGTGTAACACTTGGTCTCAGGAGAAGGGGATAGAGATCAAAACTATATCCCGACCTGAACTTATGGTGATTGCTTTTATAGTTACCAGACTTTGCGGGGTTGCCACTTTACACATTGCCACTGGATCCCAGATGCGGATGGCGATTGATTGCTATCGAGGCACCATTTTCAACTGGTGTGATGCTGTGTTGGCCAATTTAAAGGGCCAACTGACTAGAACCAAAAACGGACAGCTAAATACTTTTGGTTATGGGCCGTTAGTTGTGAGTTTTGCCTTAGAGAGGGTTCCGATGCTGATCCCACAGCAACTCACTGTTGAGGTTGGGCCTCCCCGAGAGCCTAAATTGATGCGATGGGTTGCGGTTATGGCCCGTCATCCTGATGAGGGCATGGAGGTTGTCCGATTTACTCTAGAGTATTTTCACTGGTTAGAGGGCCAGGTCTTTTCTATACAGGATTTTCCTTATGCCGGAGTTGATTTTCGTGGAGATCCGGACATGGTTCTTCCACCGGGAGAACAATGGGATGACACAGGTAATTCATTTTTCACAAGTTTTTAAATTATCTATTTTTTTTGTTTTTATGTTGTCTCAAAAATGACAATAATAATTTTCAAAATGCAGATGTAGGCCCACGTCGTCCAGCCAATCTCCGGCCTTTCGAGAGGAGACTGCCAGCTGCAGCGGCACCGGCCCCACGGGACGAGGCCACAGAGACCTTAGCTGAGTTGGAACAAGAACTAGAGCGTCTTACAACAGACATACCAGAGACTACTATAGATGATATTCCTATCAGGCTTCAGTGCTATGTAGTCGCAGTCCCAGGACCTTTTAGAAGGTTCTTGTGTAGGGTAGTCCGTGCAGTGGTGTCATATAGAGAGCATCACCAGTGATTGGATGGTCGTTTTTCTAGACACATGTGACATTTTGGTTTTTTGTACTTATCATTTTTGCCGATCATAAGGTGTTTTTCAACCTATGATCGAAGACGATGCATTTTTTGACACACTCCTATCTATATATATCATTATTACCATCTTATCTTGTTAAACATGTGTGATGAAATGTTTTTAAATTTACACGTATGATTATTGCAAATGTCTGTTTAACATTCAAGAAGCAATTGCATCTGCTAATGTATTTAAAGACCTCGGAATATGATGATATTCAATGTAATCAAATTCACGTTCCAAGAGACGCACTCTAAAAAATAACCTTAATAACACTGGATTTCTAATGGCATACACTCTATTAAGATGTAATACAACGAGTTCAGAATCTAACCTCACTATCAAACTCCGAATCCCAAATGAAATAGATTCAGACAACAACTCAATCACTGCACTGTACTCTGCAATGTTGTTTGTTGTTTGACCGAGGCTTACCCCATGCATAGAAACTAACTTGTCAGAGGGTGAATAGATAACCCAAGCTGCGGAAGAGATATTCCGTGTACTACGACAAGCACCATCAGCGAATCCAATGTATGTTTGGAGAGGCATCGACATCTGCAATATCAAGAGTAAAACCAAGATAAGCCAGAATAACGATGAAAAACACACTCTCTAAGCTAAGCACACTGTCTAAACTAACAAACATACTAGCTAGAAAGAAAAATCTATCCTAACTAAAATCTCCATACCCATCATTTAAGCATAATACCTCTTTAGGTAAAGTCCATTTCTGGGTTTACCCAAAGAGTCCCCGTCAAAGTCTACCAGCTCATAGGCCCCTTTTGCTAGCTTTCGCTTGACAATATAGGGCCCATGCCACATAGGAACGAATATTCCAGTGCCTAATTTATCGTTAGCTTGATCATATAATAGCACTAGGTCTCCTTCTGAAAAATTTCGAGGGGTCACATTTCGATCATATTGAGCTTTCATACGTTTTGCATGAGTCTCGATCGCCAATGCAACATCACGTCGAGTCTCATCTGATTGAGCTAAGTACAATAAACGCTTCTTCTCTTCGGAAGTAGCTGGAAGTAATTCGATGGCCATTTGAAGTGACGAGATTTCGCATACAATGGGTAGCACAACTTCCAAACCATAAACTAGTTGGAAAGGAGTGAACCCTGTTGATGTTTTCATTGAGGTTCGGTACGCCCAAAGCGCGGAAAATAACATGTTGTGCCAATTCGACCGATGAATACCAATGATTCGTCGGATCATGATAACTAAAACTTTGTTGATGGACTCAACCAGACCATTCGCTTGTGGATAATAAGGAGTTGAGCTATCGTGACGCAAACCAAGCTGGCCTGTAAGTTCTGTCATCATAACGTTTCGAAAATGGCACCCATGATTAGTGATTATCTCTTGTGGGACACCAAACCTAGCAATAATGTGATTGAATACGAAAATTGCAGCTGTCTTGCCGTCTGCCTCGAATGTAGGCATCGCCTCGGCCCACTTAGTAAAATAATCTACCGCAAGGATGATATACGCATGCCCCCTGGCTGAGTGAGGGTTACATGTAATAAAATCGATACCCCATTTGGCAAAAGGAACAAAGGCAATTATAGGGTGGAGAGGAGCAGGTGGAGCGCGCATCTTGCGATCAAACACTTGACAGTTGTGGCATTTCTGGACCGCAGTAATACAGTCTTTAAATAAGGACGGCCAGAAGTAGCCAGCGCGCAATATCTTTTGGGGTTGTGGCATACCCGGACATATGACCGCCACACGCTCCAGAGTGACAGTCATTCAGAACCCTTTCAGCTTCCTCGTGAGTTAAACAACATCGAAAAACCAAGTCTGCCCCACAGCAATAAAGAGTATCTCCAATAATTTTGTACTGTTGGGACTGGAATCGAATTTTCCGATGTTCCGACTTTGAAACTTCAGGCCGAAAGGATTGGGTCTGGAGATAGACGATGATATCTCCATACCACGGATCTAAAGTGCTGATGAGAAACAAAGATTCATCCGCAATGGGTTCCTCTTCCACAGTTTCCGTGTCAGCACGCGGGAAGTCACACATTAACTCTGCAAAAACTAAAGATTTCTTAGACTTAGATTTTTCAAACTCCAAGTCGAACTCTTGCAGATAACGATCCATTTAGAGTACTTGTCCCCTAGCAATTGTTTAGTCAAAATGTAGATCATAGGGTTGCAATCCGAAATGACTGTAGTTTTACGGAGTAGAATGTAGTGACGAAAACGTTGGACAGCTTGAACGGCTACCAATGCCAATTTCTCCACATGTGAATATTTGAGCTCAGTTGGGTTTAACGTCCGACTAAGGTAATATATCACATGTTCCGTTCCGAATTCGTCTTCCTGAACTAAGACCATCCCGATGGTGGAATGGGCGGCGGCGAGGTACAAAAAGTAATCCTGGTTGTAGTTGGGAGGATGCAGCAACGGTGCATGGGTCAACGCGTGCTTTAGTGCATCAAAAGATTTTTGAGCTATCTCATCCCAAGAGAATTGAGCGTTCTGTTTCAACAACCGGGTAAAACCCTTTGTAACCTCGGCGTAGTTAGGAATGAATTGTCGTAAAAAGTTTTCTTTCCCCTGCAAACTTTGGAGTTGGCGAAGACTCGAAGGAGGAGGCAATTTGATGATAGCTTCGACCTTCGAGGGATCGACACGAATGCCGGCTTTTGAAACTACAAATCCCAGCAACTGACCCACTTCTATACAGAAGACACACTTGTGTGGGTTCAACCGAATACGATAATGCCTACACCTCATGAAGATTGCTCGTAAATGGACAAGGTGATCAGCTCGATGTAATGAATGAGCGGGAAAATCATCGAGATACGGTTGCACAATGTGTTTGATGTCATGAAACGCATAAGGCATCGCCCTTTGAAAAGTTGCTCCGACATTCTTAAGCCCAAAAGGTAATTTGCAATAAGCAAATGTCCCCCATGGACAAATGAAAGCCGTTTTTGGTTGATCGGCAGGTAGAATATTGATTTGATTGTAACCGGAAAAACCGTCCATAAAGGAAAATATTTCATTGCCGGCACAATCGTCAATTATTTGATCGATATAGGGTGTTGGGTAGTTGTCCTTGGGACAATCTCGATTGATATCCCTATAGTCGATGCATATTCTTATTGTTCCTTGTTTTTTGTTAACCGGAACAATATTCGATACCCAATCCGTTAATGGGATCGAATAAATGAAACCTGCTTTCAACAGCTTCTCGACTTCTGCTTTAATTGCAGCCGCTTTTCGTGGGTGAATCTGACGCAAATGTTGCCGGACGGGTTTGGCGTCCGGGTAAGTCTTGATCTCATGGACAACAATTGCGGGATCAATTCCTGGAATTTCCTCATAGGACCAGGAAAACACGTCGGGGAATTCTTGAAATAGGGCCTTGTATGTCTGAATTTCGTCATCTGAGCATGAGGCACCTATATGAATGTGCTCAACAATTCTGGGCTTGACTGAAATGTCAATGGGAATAGTGCGAGAAATGTTTCCCAAATTCAGCTCTGAATCAGGATGTTTCATTGGATTCTGAGCTTCTTTGACATATTCAGTTGTAAAGATTGATGAGAAATCATTTTCAAAACGATCATCCTCAGGTAAAAATGAAGATTTGTGATGGAGATCTTCCCATGGTAAATCGTCTACACACAGGACTTCACGAAGTTGCTCGTCAGATGACACAACTTCGGGAAACGCTATTAACTCCGAGGTTGACGTGAAAATTGATTCCTCACGGACCACATTCATTTGGTCGATTTTGGTTGAACGCGGGTCGGTAAAAGACTGCATGGCTTCATAGGAAATTTCATATGGACTCAAAGGCATAGCATCACCAAATGAGTCTATCTCAGATTCAGAAGGAACAATCCAAGGATCGTCATAAACAATGGTATCTGATGTAATCATATGAATGGATGCAGACGAAGACAAGGCATTGATTGGAGGAAAAGGAAAAGTTCCCAGTAAACCATCATCTTTAACTAATCCTACTCCAACATCCTTATAAGGGATAGTCGTTTTACCGACATGCTGGATACTTTCTGAAGAGGCTGGGTCGGATGAAAAGTAAGCCAGCTGGTCTATTGTTATGATCTTGCCATTATATGAAAACTTTATTACTCGGAAGACCGATGAAACGACCGCTGTCATAGCGTAAGACCATCTTCGACCCAAAAGAAGGTTGTAGTCTAGAGGGGCATCAACCACCTCCACATCTAGACTAACGGTTTTTCCTTCAACCCCTATAGGCAAATCCTGTAGAATGCCAAAAGGATGGAACCCACGGCCATCAAAGGCATTAAGAATTGTCGGGGATTGATTTAGTGAAGGAGAACCAAGCGATCTCCAACACTGTATCGACATAATACACGTGGAAGCTCCCTCATCAATTACAGTCCGATGAATAGGCCTGTTTTTGACTATCACTGGGATCTGGAAAGCCATTTGATGAGGTAAATGCGGTGTACTATTTTCTAGATCAAAGATTATTAGGTTTGGGTCCTAAACATCAACAACTCCTATAGCCGACAAAAGTAATTTGCGTTGTGCTGGGCATGATTGCAGCACTTCCAAAGCCGACATTGCTGAGGGTGAAACAGCTAAATCCTCAACAATGTTGTAATTCTGGGCCGCTCTCGCATGTGGATTGAAAGCAGACCTTCGAAGTACACCCTTGGCGGGCGGTTTAATTACTAAGTCTGGGTTAGGTTTCTCGATCTGTAGTGGATCGGAACCGGGAGATGAGGTTGATGGATTCGAATGAGAAGATTTTGCTTCTTTGCCATCAACAGGACTTTTACTACCATAATCTTGCGATCGAGTCGCAATCCTTACATGAGACATCATCAATATGGGTTCTTCACTGGCACTCGAGGAAGAACCTATCATCTTACTCTCCTGCTTTGGAAATGGATCTTTCAAAATAACAGGAGTTGGGGAACCTTTGACGATTTTCACAACCTCTGCCCGATGAGGGCAATCTCTTGTAAAATGATCCTCTTCACAAATAAGACAAGGATATCGAGGTTTTTGTTTTTCGTCATTGGTTTCCGACTTTTCAGTTTTCTCCTTTGGAGATTTGTCTGCTTTATTCTTCTTCTTACCTTTCTTTTTCCCACCGGATTTTGATTTAGCCATAGATGACTCTACAGCGTGAATATCGGCGGAAACTTCAGCAGAAGATTCTCTTGTCGGGGAGTCTGGTAAGGTTATAATAGGAGAAGAATTCTTTGAGGATTTCTTCTTGCTTTTAGTATTCACCGTACCAATCATACCATCAGCGGCATGAGACCCCGAAGGAGTAGTAGCGATTTGATTTGACTTAGGAAGATCTGGGATCTTTTCGTGTAACGTACCTGACTGAGTGTAAACTAAGTCAAGGTACTGCGCTTGAGCAATCACTTGCTCCTCAGTAACTACTCCGGCCTTAGCTACGTCTTTAGTAATCTTTGGTAACAATGATTTAACAAATCATTCAGCTAAGATTTGGTCCGGGATAAAAACTTTCACTAACCGCCTTCGACGTCTCCATTCATGAGTATGATCGGAAATATAAGTGCACGTCGATTGTTTTAATGAAATTAGTAACTCTGTGCCATTATCATATCTGATCGGCAACTGAAAATGAGTTAAGAACGAAGTAGCTAACTGGCTAAAATTATAAAAAGAGGCTCGTGGTAACTCAATGTACCACTTGGCCGCGAGACCAATGAGAGTACACTGGAAAAGACGTAAGCGGATCGAATCATCCGAGATGGAATTAGAGGCACACAAGAGGTGGTAAGTCATCACATGATTCGACGGGTCCTCTCCAGACTTACCTTCGAATTTGGGTATGTCACTGGGCAACTTATTGGACATTGGCAGCCAAAACGGAAGATAATTTATTGGGTCGTTCATTAGGCGTGACAAGTCTGGTAAATCCAAAGTTGCGATAAACGGTAACTTCCGATTAGGATCCCTAAAGCTCTGAGTCACGAGACCAGTCCCAGGAGTAGGATATCCAGGATAACTTGGAATAGGAATCGCGATCGGGATATTGTATCCTCCCGGAAAACCAGAATTAACCAGATCGTACTGGGGTTGTTGTGATTGTTGATAAGTGTACCAAGGATACGGTTGATACTGGTAAACTAGCTGCTGGACAACAGGCCCGTATTGGTACTGTCCCTGGTACGGTTGATAAGTGAATTGTGGTTGATTGGTGACAACCGTACTTAAACCAGGTTGTCCTATAGGCATCTGAACCATAGTTTGAATCGTAGATCCGGACGATGGTAAAGATGTCTGAGGAGTAGATACAGAGACAGTAGAAACCGGAGCTGTCGATACTCCAGAAGTAATTGGGGTAGATTGAACAAATGTTGCAGTAGTTGCAACAGTCGTTTGAGATGGAGTACTAGGTGCAATAGGCCCAGACTGAGAAACTACCGAAGGTACAGAAGTTTGAACATTAGACTGGACTGGTTGCTGGGGTGAACCAGAAACTAAGGGTTGTCCAGTTTGAGATGACAACTATACACTTGGCTGCAATACCTGTTGAATTTGCGATGGATCCCACACTATGTTCATTCCGGGGTATTGACCCATAACAGGTTGAGGATATTGAGATCCATAACCAAATTGAGGGTAGGATTGGTAACTAAAAGGTACATTTCCCGTACCTTGAACATAAGATTGACCTTGGGGTGGTTGGTAACCTTGACTTGAGTACTGACCTTGGGGTAGATACCCTTGAGGTAGGTACTGATACTGGGGTTGACCTTGAGGTATAAATTGATACTGAGGTTGACCTTGAGGTACATATTGAGGCTGGGGTTGACCTTGAGGAATGTATTGCACCACGGGTACATACTGTCCTTGAGGTTGCCCCCCAGACGCAATTTGTGTACCTTGAGGTTTCCCCCCAGGCGTTAATTGAGGCTGCCCCCCAGGCGGTAACTGGCCACCTTGAGGTTAAGAACTGGGAATTGAACCTGACATCATATAAATGTCTCCTACGCTCAACGGTTTATTACCATTGTTTCCAGTTAATAACCCATGTTCAATGGGTTGAGGAGATGCTCCCGCAAAAGTACCAGAAAGTGACTGATACCTAGAGAGAACAGAAGGACCGCCGTACAAAAAAGATTGAAGCGATTGAGTAAACTTGGACGACTGACCTGACATATTTACAGGAGTATAAATACCTCCAGGTGGATAAGGAGCACGAGGTGGAGAAAAAATTAACCCTGAGTTGTCCAAATAATTAGTTAAAGAAAGATACCAAGTAGTACTTCTAGGTGGACTATAAAAAATGGATTCACGCTCCCTTAGATCAATAGTAGGTTGATCTTCAGGGATAGGGACGCCTATTTCTTCGTCTGGAGCAAGTTCTTCAGTAGCTATCAAACCAGAAGAAAGATTTTCGGTGATGACTCTTTCTACCCTAGGTGAATCAGGAGCACTAGAAGTTGGAGTAACAGGTTCAGATATTTCAAGTTCTTCGCCTATATCACTAGTAGATGAAAAACTACCAACAAGCTCGGAAACTGCAATAGCTTCGGGATTATAACCTGTTTCTAGACTTTGGTAATCGGGATGAACTACCAACGAAGACTCTCCTTCTTCAGGTGAACCTACTTTACTGCCACTAGGAGTTACGAGGACTTTCAAACCTTCGTAATGACCCGGGACGTCTTCAAGAGGTTGGCCTCAAAGTATATGGGAATTCCTCAACAAATCGGCCACGGTTACAATCTCAGGAGACTGGCCCCGAAGTCTACGGGACTGTCTCGGTAATTCAGCCACAGTTAAAAACTTTTAACTACTGCACACGCAAACAAAGTAGAATCTCAAATCAAACCGCCTAAAGTCTCTAAAGAACCAAACAAATTCGAATCACACGCCTAAACAATCTAGGGCGTCAAGCCATACACAAACAGTAGCCTTCCGGACCGAAAACACTAGTTGGTGATGAAATCCAACATCGCCGAGTTCAGTACAGAAGTGGTGGGTGGAACAGTTACCCCGACAACCTGCTTAATGAATAGACCGGCACAAGTTCCTCCACTTTAACCGTCTCGAGTGAAGTGAACCCCCCGAAAAATCCAAGTGAGTATAGCCGACGTCTGCTCCAGGTACAGTGGGATCTTCCCTCCACCGTCACCTTGGGTAGAACCCTAAAGATAATGGTCACTAAGGTCACCAACAGCAACAAATATACCTGGGGGAATAGTCTACGATCCGATAGCACGCAAGGGCAGAGTATCAAGCTCAATCCCCTTGCCGGCTCCTTGACAATAATCCAAGGCTTACCGACAAGTGACCCCAGGCTCCTCGACAATAATCCGAGGTTTACCGTTTGTAGTACGTGCGTATGTGGCATCGTTCCCAATGAAGGAGGATTGATCCCCTCACTGGTTCGGACACGATCTCGTGCTTCTCCTTTAAGAGGAGCTTTTCCAGAGCAGAAATGTAACTATTGGATTTATCCTACCACAAGATGAGCTACTTGTTTGGTTTAGCTGTCTTGGAGAGTTAATTACTCTCCTACTCCAAGACACTAGCCTGATCTATATTGGCGTTTCAGAGCCCTAGTAAATAAAAAGTTACTAAGTAAATTTTACTTTAAGCGTTAATTTTATGGCTTTTCTTTAGGACAAAATGTAGTGGAGATGAAACTGATGGTGTGTAGACTCGACTCAAATCCACTAAAAAGATGCACCTAAGATGATTTATACTATCTTTCCTTTTTCAATGAATTCCCTAGCTAAGAGAGTTGGAGAATGAAAAATTGATATAAAGACAACTTTCTTGGCAATGAAAATCAAAGAAACAATCTCTTTATCTTTTCCAAAGCATACAACACATGACCACTAATTATTTCACAAAACTCCTTTCTCTTTTCAAAGACTTCAAATGCTACTAAAACAAAATTTTCTTCAAAAGAGATTTTTGTATTTTTTCCTATTTTAACAAAGCATATAAAACTACTTAACAAAAATCAATTTTAAAAAATCTATGACAATCAAATCAATTTTACCTAAAAGAAAATCTAAGAGAAATTCACCTAAAAACAAACCTAATGAGGTAAAAGCCTACAAAGTATAATTCCAGGATGTTTTACTCAGTTACAATTCAACCAAGGACTAGTTCATGCAGAATCATAAACCAGTCAAAAACAAAAATCAAAATCTTTTGTTCTTTTTCTTGAGAACGAAATTCACAGCTTTAACAAGCAGCTTTCTCGAAATTCTGCAAAGAGACAACACAAAGGTAGGTTTCTCGCAAAGGTGGATTTTATGAAAGGTCTGACTCCTAAGAAGACTGAAAAGACCAGGGATATCCAAGGTGTTAGTGTTAGTCATTCCAGCCTTCCTCCAGTGATCAAATATGCTCTTACAAAGTGATTTTGAAGTGTCAAGGTCAAATTTTGTCATTTCAAAGAGTTTTCAGGCAAAATTTGGTCACTACGCATTAGGTCTAGGGTTTGCTTTAACTCCTTCTAAAGTTGTCCAAATGTCGGTCCATGTCACCATTCAGCTGAGTCTATCATCATTCATAGGGTTGTCATTATCATCTCAGTGTCTAATGAGTCATTTTACACCTTGTCCATGCTTCAGTTGCACCTAGGCAGGGTCATTTCCCTCTCCTAGGGTTTTGAAAGCTAATTTCTCTTGGATGGTCAAATCACTATCAAAACTTGTATCCAGATGTTCATACACCTTCCCCTATCTTTCATGTACCTTATCCAACACTTCCCATCACTGAGATCCCCCAAATTCCTCATTTTTTCACAAACCCTAGTTTCTAGCTACAACCTGGCAATTTTCTAGGTTTGGCCTGTGTTTTGCCTTTTTGGACCCCTTCCCCTTGCTCAATTTCTGAGATTCCACTTTCCCCTGCTTCCTAACATCCCTCCCCACTCCCAAAAATTTCCCCAAGAATTTAGAAGCACCCTATCCCCTTCATTTCGCTCCATTTCGACAAAATTCCTTGTTTCACACATCGGGACAAGTCGCACTCAAATGATGTTCCAGAGCAATAAAAGATGAATTTTGGAAAACTGAGAGAGGTTTTTGTCCATAACATGCCAAAGAAGAAAAACATCCTTCACTTTTTGCACAGGTGTCAGGGTTTTAGAGAAATGTCAAAATTGCAATCGCCAGATCCAAGGAGGTTGGCCAAGGCACTAAATAGCCTAGCCACAGCACAAATCCCAAGAAATTTTGAGCATTTTTGGTAAATTTTGGTTTTTTCAGGCAATTTACAGGTTTTCTCCATTAACGGGTCTCACCCCCCGCGCGACCCTTCATCCTGGCAACTCCATTTTTCAAAAACTCAGCATTTCCAGATTTTTCATGAGAAGTTACGTATGCTCATCCATGGCCAAGAGATTTTATGAAGTTTTGGGCCTCCAGAAAGTCAAAAAAAAAGCAAAAAATGACTTTCTGCCACATTTTTGAGACACAGAAAGAAGTCTTGGGAGATTGCACTTTTGGAGGGGCAAATGACCACCAAATTCAGAAATTCTAGTTAGGTTGGAAAGTAGACTCACAGACCTTTCCAACAAGCCTACTCTTGCTCAATTTGGATGCCTGGAAGTGCCCCAAAAGTGGTCCCAAAGGCACGCGACCCGTCAGGCAGAGGCGTGCGACCCGTCAGGCAGAGGCGTGCGACCCGTTAGTTAAATTTCTCCAAATTTCAGTGTGCAGCTCAGAAAAACGCAGTTTGACCCTGTTTGACTTTTTGGGGTGGATTATTATCCTCCTTGATGTAAATAATGTAATTTTTTGATACTTTTACACTTATGTATCTCTTCTAGAAGATTCATTCATGAAATAGGTGAAAATTTAATGAATCAATTGGTTTCCTAGCTTATAGAGGCAAGTTGTTTTGACTGCCTAGATTTTAGTGCTCAGTTTAGAATTGGTTGAAACAGCTCCTAGAAGGATGAGTTCGACCCCTAGAGGCTAGGGAATGGGTTGGCATGGTCTATACTATGTATTTTCTCAATCATTTTCATGGTTGGAAGGTTGGACTCTTGAGGGAAAAGCTATCATTGTATTATTCACTGTATCTCTGCAATTTTTGGCTAAGGAAGACCAGGGTTTTGCAGTCCTTTTTGGGATTCTTGTGGTTACATGTATTGATGGTGTGTTTCTCTATGTACTCGTAAGTGTGTTATGTGAATCATTTCCTTTCTTTTCCTTCTGCACATTAAGCAAACGAAGTGTTAAAGTAAGAATTCATGACTGTCATGTTCTGCTTTTAAGTTTGTTTAATTTCAATGTTTTCTACTGTTTAAGGAGAATTCAAAGTTATTGTTTGCTCTCCTTAGCTCCTCACCTATCTTTCTCATCCATTCACCTCAATCTAAGGCATCAATACTGTATCCTATCTCGCCCCAAAGAACCCCCTGCAGAAACTGTGTCCTATCCCTGCACCCAAAATTGCCATTCCTCAATTTGCCACCAAAAACCCTAAAAATTCCAAATCAACCCTTTTGATCAGTTTACTAGCCTAAAATCAGTGTTACCCTATTGGTTATCTCGCCCATTGAAGATCTTTATTGAGATAGACCGGAGAGAGCCCTCTCCCGCCCCGTAGGGCTAGCTACGAGGCTAAGTGGTTTGATGTTGCCTTGAGGTTTACCTTTCTCAGCCTGAGGTGAAATTTCAAGCGCTAACACAAGGTTTTACAACTTCTAAAGCCAAAGTCACTACAAGACCAATGCAAAAATCAAACCTAGGGCTAGAACTTCTATGAACTTCACTAAAACCCTTGATACTAATGAAACAAGCTTAGATGAAAACTTTTGATAGGTAACCAGTGGATCTGGGCAGCAAAAAACAAATTATAAACAAAATCTAAGAGGCAAAAAGGAAAAAATGGGAATTTTCTCAACTTTTGACAGGGTACGCAGGCAGCCTGTTTGCACAGGTGTGGCCACGCTCTGTGTACAAAGATGCAGTGCGTACAGGTACGCACTGTGCTTAATTCAGAGGGTGTGTACTGCTAGAAAAACCAAGAAAAATAAAATCTAACTTAACCCTAAGCTATTCCACCCAAATTCACAGTCAATCAGTCAAAAACCAGAAAGAAATCGACTTTTCTCAAATCAAAGTATCAATCAAATCCATGGATTCCCCAGCGGATTCGCCATTTTGTCATGCGGAAAGAGTCAATTTTGCGGACAAAACCGACCTCCCTAGAAGCTAAGGCTTTCTAGTGACAAACAAGACAATTAAGCACTATCTTTCCCTAAATATGCATTTAAAATACAAGCAACCAGGTGTTTAAAGCATACCTTTAGTCCAACACTGTTTGTAGCAGTCCAGCCTCTCCGATCCAGATGAGCCCCTCCTTCTCCAAGAAGCCTGCATTCACTAACAAGCAAATGATTACATAGCACCTGAATAACTCATATAATAAAACATATTCATTATAAAGACCAAGGAGTATATGAAACAAATTATATATAACAACTTGTTGAGAAAAATGAACTTAATTGTATTAATTGGAAACAAAAGAAACCATTACAACCAGTGCCTTGGTGTTTTTCAGGTCCCTCCCAGGGTCCAGCAAGATTTCTCATTTACTTTGATCAGCTCACCCACTTCCAAATGAAGCTAAGAAAGGATGGGAATCTCTCCTCTCAAGCTCTATAAGGGAGTCCTAATTTCAGCAGCATCTACCCTTAGGAATGTTCAGCTTTCAACCTCCCCTCCCTCTGGCCCAATGCCTATATTTATAATGCTTTGGAGGAAGTTAATCAGGTCCACCATCAATGGGATAAGCCCCTCTTTCAATGGGATAGCTCACCTCTTGATGGGATAAGTTCCTCTTTCATAGGGATGCATGAACCATCTGGAGGCGCTCAATACACGTCAAACCATCTTCTAGAATGCTCTAGATTCGACCATAATAACTTTTTTGAAGTAAAACTCGCGCCTTTTGACCTTTACAGGAGTATGCACCCACCCCTTTACAGACAGAGCGTACAGGTACGTAGGTATTGTGAACTTGAGGTGTGTACACGCAGGTAAGGTTAAGAGAAACTGTGTAACCAGAGTTAATTGACTTTTTAAGGACTTTCTCTCTTTCTTGGAGTTTTACATGAGGAGCAGAGGTATAAGACTTGCCAAGGAGGACAGTATGACAGTTGATGGAGCCATACTGACTGCAGATAGTCATGGTGACAAATTTTAGTGTAACACGGCCCTCTGGCAACTATCACAGGCTTGAACAAACTTTTTAACATCTTTAAAAATAGTGGGTCAGTAATAGCCTGTTTGTAAAAATTTATGACTGGTCTTATGGTTTGCAAATTTTCCACCACACGGCCCATTGTGGCAGGATTTTAGAATGTGAAATACTTCATCTTCTCAGACGCATCTTCTAATGTGCATATCTGCCCCTGTATGAAATAAGTAGCCCCTAATCCAAGAGAATCGGGTACTGCGCTACACTATCTATTTTCGTTCATTAGGCATTAGATGCTTGGGTAATTTGCCTACTGCTAAGTAATTTGCAACATCGACATACCATGGTGTTCTGACAGTAACAACAAACAAATTTTCATCCGGAAATTGATCTTTGACTGCTGCTGCATCTGCTGGCTTTGGCATTCGTGAGAGAAAATCAGCTACAGGATTCTCTTTTCCAGGTCAATGCTTAATTGTGATATCAAATTCTTGCAAGAGAATCAACCATCTCGTCACTCTTCCATTTGTAATAGGTTTATTTGCTAAATATTCTATGGCAGAGTGATTTGTATATAAAACTACAGGATACCCAATTATATAAGGTCTAAATTTATTTACAGCATATATTACAGCTAAAAGAAAAATTCAGTCACAGTATAGTTTAATTCAGCAAGAGATAGATTTTTGCTAATATAATAAATTGCATATGGATTTTTATCTTCTTCCTGCCCAAGAACTACTCCGATTGCTGTGTCTGAAGCATTAGATGAAATTTGGAATGGAAAATCCCAATGTGATTTGAGAAAAATGTTTTATAAATATTCTATAATAACCAGAAAATCCCAGAAAATTGCGTACCTCTGTTTGTGTGGTAGGAGTAGGTATTAACAAAATTATCTAAATTTTAGCCGGATCTACGTATTCTAATTGCTAAAAATTAATGACCTAAGATGAGTCCCTCGGTCATCATCATATGACACTTTTCATGGGTCAAACAGAGCCTGGTGGCAATGCATCTTTGCAACACTTTTTCTAATGTTTGTAATGTTGGCTCAAAGTCATCCCTATAAGGTGTGAAGTCATCCATATATATTTCGAGACCTTCATTTATTAAATCTGAAAAAATGTTGAGTATAACCCTCTGAAATGTGGTAGGGGCATTGCATAGCCCAAAGGGTAAGACCCTGTAAGCAAATTTTCCCCAAGGACAGGTAAAAGTAGTTTTATCCTGATCTTCAAGGGCAATCTGAATCTGATTGTATCCACTGAAGCCATCTAGGAAAGAAAAGAATTTATTTCCTGCTAATGTGTCTAATACTTGATCAATGAATGGAAGGGGGAAGTGGTCTTTCTGGGTTGATTTGTTCAATTCTCTGTAGTCTACACATATCTACCACTTTCCATTCTTCTTTGGCACCACTACTAACGAAGAGACCCACTTGTTGTCAAATATTGGGTAAATAAAATTTACATCTAAAAGTTTTTGCAATTCAACTTTCACAATATCCTTAATATGAGGGTTTAATCTCCATTGAGGTTGGAAAATGGGTCTAGCATCCTTTTTTGTATAGATGTGGTGCGTACACAACTGGGGATCAATTCCTTTCATGTCCAGGTAATCCCATGCAAAAGCTTACTTATATTTTCTCAATAGTTGGACCAACTTTTCTTCTTGTTCAGCAATCAGGTTTTTGTTAATGTTCAAAGTTTTTCCTGGCTCAATTTCTATAGTTTTGTTGTTGTAAACAGAGGTGGTAGGTATTGATTGATCATGAGTATCTTTTAGGGGATCTTCTTCTACTTCATTATCAAATGTTGCCTCAATCATGTGACATGGTAGATGGGATCTGTTTTCTAGTTGGTTAATGAAGCTGTTAATGATTTTGTCCTCAGTTTGGTCTTTAAATTCAAGGGCATCCTCTATGGTTAGTGGTGATCTAATTTTTTCAGTTAGGTATGATACATGTTGTTTTTTTGTTTTGATTATTATTAAGCTTGGCTGGGCTAGATGGTATAAGGCTAAATTATTTACATTTCTTCCGCTTGCTATCGTCATGCTACCTTATCGACAACCAATGTAAGCGTCAGTAGTTTCCAGCCAAGGTCTACCTAAAATTAAAGGATGTCCATCCAGTTGGTTTTTAGGATTGATGATTAGGAAGTCTGTAGGGTACTCCCAGGAGTCTACAGATACCATTACATCATGTAATGTGCCTTCTGGTTTGACTACTGATCGATCAGCCAACTCCAATAAGGTTGTAGTTGGGTCTAATGATGTAATTCCAAGCTTTTGACAAGTGGTGGTTCTTAGAATATTGATTTCAGCTCCTAAATCAACTAAGGCATTTGGAAAGGAGCATCCATTGATTTGCACTGTGACTATAGGATTTCCTATGTCTTCATATTTTACAGGTTCTTCCCTTCCTGATAGTAAGTCAGATAGGGTACTGACTACTTGGATAGTTGGATTAGTTGTTATTTTCCTCTTTGGCTTTTTTATACATAATGCTTTGATGGTTTTTGCGTAAATTGGGATGTCTTGGATAGCCTGGAAGAGTGGAATTTATATACAAATCTTTTTTAGTTCTCCTAGAAGATCAAAATCTGGATTTTCTATTGGGCGAGATATGATTAGTCATTCTGGGAATGGTGGGGAAGAGGTTGTTGCTTGTTCATGAGTTTGCTGTCTAACCAAATTCTGTTCTTGTGGTGTTTGTTCTAAAGGTAAAAAATTTTCAACTTGAACATTTTTATCTCCCTCTGATTCTATTATACACCCAGATCTTAATTGAAGGTCGTTGCACTCCATTAACTCGGTTTCTAGTTCTGGTCCTTCGATTATTTGTACAGATTGAACCGGTCTATTGTTGGGGTTCAAGTTGGATTAGGCTGGGAGCTGCGGTCTTAAGTTGTTCTGGGGATTTTGTTGCAATGTATAAGGCACTGGCAGTGTAGGTTGAGGGAGAGGAATCATTCCAGCTAGTTGATTCATAGGTCTTTGCCAGTTCAACTACCAGGTTTGACTCTGCGAGGTGGAGGGTGACAATTGTGTTGGATACGCATTAGTTTGCCAAAATGGTGGACAATAAGGAAAGTTCAGCCAATTGGTTTGATTTGGCCATGGTGATATGGGGAATGGCTGTTGTGACCAGCTGGGGAAAGGTGGTTGATTCTGCCACATTCCATTATATTGCCGAGCATTATACTGAGGAGACTGAAAAGAAGAGGATGGATCAACGAGCATACTTATTTTTCGTGGCTGCCACTGGCGGTGCTGATTTAGTAGGTAAATCGGTTCAGTTTCTTCTTCTACTTCTTTGTAGACTTCTTTCAATCCTAGGAGTGAGGGGCAACTTTCTATGGAGTGATTTTTCGTGCAGATGGTGCAGACTTGGACTATATCCAATGGGCACTCTTTGTGGCTATGTTTCTTTCTGCATTTGGGGTATAATATTGCCAAATTTTGTTCTGCTTCTACTTGATTTTGTTTAGCTTGCTTAATGGCGAGTTGTGTTGTTAGAGTCCCTAGAATATCAGTTTTGAAATCTTCTAGTAGATTGCTGATTTCTTCGTGAGTTATACCTCCACCAGAGATATTGTTATCCCTTGTGATCATGTCACGTTCTGCTGGCTTCAGTCTTGTGCCACCTCTTGAACTCCTGATACACAAATCAATGATGTCAACAAAACTTTCTTGATCTATGTCACCTTTTCCCATAATGTTTAATGTTTCAACCCATTGTTCTTTCATCCCTTTAATTAATGTAGTTTTTAACACATTGTTAGGCAAGGGTAAAGATGCATAAGGAGATCTCTGGAGATTGTATTGAAAGAGTTATATTCCTCCAGTGTTTCATTAGGTCTTGCTGTCATTTGAAATGTTTCATCCTTTAATTCCATGGACCTATAGTAATCCTGATATTTCTTTAGAAAATCAGTTTTCATCTGATCTCAGTCATTTATCACACCTCCACCTAACCCCATAAACCATTGTAAATCTGCTCCTTTTAATGTGGAGGGAAATAATTTTAGTTTTTGGTGATCGGTGGTATAGTCATACTCCCGGCATAATACATCGAACTCAAATAGAAATGCATTTAGATCCTTTGATGTTAGGCCATGGAATGTAGGAATATTATGGAGAGGAATGGCTTTCATAGGTGCATTAATTACAGTGTACACAATGGGATATTGCAGTGTGGAGGTTTGAGGTGTCTGCTAGTTTTGGGATATTTTATCAAATATGTGCCAATACCCTTCTGGGATTTCTAGGGAATTATTCCTCGGATGACTAGAAGGAGTAGGAATGAGCTTAACAACACTTCCATGGTCTGGGATAATGAGTGCTCCTTTCTGAACTACTCTCTAGGGGGATCTTGGCTCCTCAGGTTCTTCTGCTTTGTTACGGATGATCTTGATAGCATTTCCCTTATCTGGGCTGCTGAGTGTTTGAACTATTTCGAGAGGGGATCTTAGCTCTTCTGTTTCCCCTGTTTCTCCTCCTCCTTCGCGGAGATTACTAGAATTCCCTTCTTGTAAAGAAATTGGGTGAGAATTCTCAATTTCTTGAAAATCTTGCTCAGTCTCTTTTGTTTTGCTATGCACCTCAGCAAAAGCTACAGATGGTGAGCCTGTGGCCCAAAGGGAGCTAGTAGGTTGTCTAGAAGCAACTTTTCTAGGGTCGACTGATGGCTGAGATTCAGCTTGCTTAATGATATCATCTATGAAAGTTGGTCGACCAAGTGTCACCAGTCCCTTAGCTTTGTCAGGTTTGGGTAGTTGTTTTGGATTTATTTCAAGTTTTTTCTTCTTAGTCATACACACAACTCAAATATTTATTTCCACCCAAAAAAATTAACAATTTTGCTGGAAATAAGGTGGGGGAGTATGGCTTTTACATGCTCCATACGTAGGTTCTTACCTTCCGTTTTTAATACCTAATTCTCTCTGAGCAGGCACTCATCAGATGCACACTACTCTTTGAAAAAAAAATGGCTACACTCTCCCCGGCAATGGCGCCAAAATGTTGAGTGATAAAAGGTGTCTTTTTAACTCCTATTTATCCTACATTAATTATCAATCCAGGTAATATTTTCTATTTCAAGAGTGTACACAGTATGTGGTGACAATTTTATCCAAGAGTAATGTTTCTAATTTGCAGTACAGTGCTTTCAAATACAAGAGTAAATGGATGCTTGAAATAAAACTTACTTGCAATTAAAAGAAACTCAATGCTCTGAAACTAAATCATTCACTTAGGAAATTAACAACAATTATCAGTCAAGGATGTAGTAGCAATAGCTCTTTCCTCTTTTAACTGATGTAAATGAAATCAAACATAAATAAGATCCTCAATATGAGAACTCTAACAGTAATAGCCAATGTCCTTTACAGTTGTTGATCTCACACTCCACACTAAATGACCGATTGGAAATGACAATGAATTAAATCAATAATGCTTGTGATAGAAATGGGATAACTATGCTAACTGTAATAATGCTGAAAGGCAAAACCAAATGCTTGCATAAAGGAAATGAACAATGGAACTTATGAAACTATAATGAACATCAAAGTCAGTTTACTGGAACGAACATCAAAGCTTTGTAATTGAAATGAATAGCATAACAATATATTTGCAGAGAATAATAATCTTACTATGATGAGAAGGAATGGCAACACAATTCAATTACAACATATATAATGAAACAATTCATAAATTCTCGAAACAAGGAACAGTAAATTAATGTGATTCCAATAAACAAAGATCAAACCAAACCATCACACAACTGTTATCGTAAAGTAATGGTACAAAATAGAAAGTGGATCCACTAGGACCGAGCCCTTAGCCACTAGTGAAGCATCACCAGAGTACTTCAGTATAAAAGAAGGAACAGCAACCAGATTATGTATTAATCATATGCGAAAATGGTTACAGCAAATCGTACTCTGTTTTAATCAATGATAGTCGATGATCAAAGTGAAAATACAGTAGTAAGTTTTGGATAATGATGATGCATGAATTTTTCCTCAATATTTACAAGTGTTGTCCCTTTTATAATGTCCAGGTGATAAAATAGGAATAACAAAAAGACTTTGAAACAACGATCCCGCTCAATCTTCTAACTCTAGTCAACTCTTTGTCTTTTTGGGCTGATGTTGTGATCTTTTCCGTTCTTATCCTTAACTGCATGCTCCAATATTGACCTGCTTGTTTGGATACAACTTCCTGGTGAAGGAACAACAGTTATTATGTTTTGTCTTTTCCCCCGGAATGGTAATTTTCCATTTCTTCTCTTTCCTACATGAGAAAAGACAATAATTAACTAAATGGCAATAATCAATAACTCCCTAGTTTTCACTATAGTTCTTTGATATATTACCATCTTAGAATATAAAGGAGATATGATTAAGGAAAAAGATAAGGAAATAGATGTCAAATTCATACCTTTTCCATAGCTCAATAGGCGGCAGATTTTTAAGACGCGATTTATGGACAAGATTTGGGAAAATCTGCCACCAAGAAAGCATTAATGAACCGGAATTGGGGGGAACGATCAAATTCGAATTCAAAAAGCGCTATAAAATACAAAGGGCTACCCAACAAACAACACTTGGTCATTTACGAATTGAGCAATTAAGCAGAGCCCTAAGTTTTGTTAGCCGAGCATTGATTGAGCCACTAAGTTCATGAGTGTTAGATTTCCAGCCAAGTACAATGACAACTACTCAGGATATTATGGACATAACATAAATGACCACCGAGGAGGCCACGTAGGCCCTAACTGTGGGGGATGTTCCAAAATGTCCTGGTATTATGGAAGAAATCCCAAAATAACCACGCACGCTAAGACACAAGAAGGATGAACAAGTAATGGCTCCCGTACGCATGCCCCTATAGAACCCGCTGCACAGCAAACTGTCAATGGAGGAGAAGGGGAAAGCTGTCACTATAGAAACAAATGAAGAAGAAGAAGATTTGTAGGAGCTTATCATCGCAGAAGAAGAAGATGAAGCCATGGAGGTGGATACTCAACCTACGCACTTTGCAACAAAACTGCGCAAATATGTCCCCCCATGAAAAGGGAAGGCAAAAGTGCCCAAAGACCTGGGGGAGACAAAGAGCTCGCTCCACACCCCGCTCGTCCTAGATGGTAGTAGGTTTGAAGGCACGCACCTGGGCTGCATGCCAACCATGAAATTTGAAGATTGGGACCTCGTTGAGCATGAGAAGTTCCCTCACCTTGAGACCGGAAACCTCATGAAGTAGAACACTGCGAGGATGGTGACAACATTAGAGCCGTGGAAGTGGTTGCGCAGAGTGGAGAAGGTCGGACTGCTGAACCTACTTTGGGTGCTGCATTTCCACCGCACTCCAATAACTATTTTTTTCATCAGGCAGCTGCTCTGCTTGGTGCATGATGGGTGCTTATGGCTAGAGGATCTCATCCCCATTACGGTAGACTTGATTCATCGCATCTCTTGCCTTCCATACAAAGGAGAAGACCCCGTGGCCATATCGAAAGGAAAGGGTAGTGATTTGGCCGTCGCAGAGACCATGAAAAAGAATTACAAGCTAGAAAAGAAGAAGAGGGGCTACGCCATTTCCAGCATCAAGGACAAAGCAGTACACGTAGAAACCCAAATCCTCACTGATAATTTTATGCGCAAGTGCCGCACAGATGAGGTACTGGTGCCAATGGTCGCACTAGTGTGGAGGGGGTCTAGTTTAACTAGTTTGAATTCCTTTGCATAGAGTTTTTATAGAATTGTCGCAAAGCCCGGGAACAAGGAAAAATTTTCCACTATGCATGGCTGTTGCTATCCATAGTGCTCGTAGCTAGGGAATTGCCGGAGGATAGTCAATTCCCCATAATTGATAGAGATTTATCGGAGGCCACAAAGTGCGCTTCGCTCTGGGCCATGAAGGATCCCAACAGGATACACGACAACAAGATCTTCTAGGTGCTCATGGAGATGAACATCCAAATGTGGATCAACCGCAAGCCGTGGTTGTCACCCACGGTTTACAACAATCTGCAGAGTTTTGCATAATTTAAGGCAAACATGCATAACATATATATCAGGGCGCGCAAGGACCTGATGAAGCAGTGGACAAAGCTACCCTTTGCAGCCTCCGACGATGCTATTTTCAATGTCTTGGACGCATGGCTGCCGGAATGGCGTGCCCCAGAAATTGCAGAAATCGAGAAGTTGATAATGCCAAAGAAGAAAGACAAGGCCAAGCTACGGATTGCACAGTTGGCTAACAAACTAAGGAAGGAAACAGTAGTAGCAGAGGTGTGGGCAGTGCGAGACGCAACACAAAAAGTAACGGAGCAGGAAAGGGTTGCAGCAGTAGCAGTAGCACAGGCAGCATCCACAAAGGCAGGTGAGGGCCAAATAATGCCTTTGCAGGGGCAAGAAGCAAAGGAAGCAGAAACAGAAGAAGGAGGTGCGGACCAACAAACCACATCCACACAACTGAAGTGCCAACACCTAGAAGAGCAAGTAGGGTTGCAGAAGAAGGTCAAGGCCTCAAAGTTATCCATTGAGCCAATCACCCTAACCGAGGGTGATCTGCATGACATTGGTGAGATGGTGCGCGATGTCACCAATGAGGCTCTCCAAGATTTCATGCAGGAGAACCAGATTGTGTTGGGATCCCTAAGAGCACAATTGTAGGAATTACAAGTGTGCCCCCCTCAGGTTGGTACCCTTTCGACCAACCTCATAGTTGGATCCACGACAACAGAGTAGATGTTGCACACACGGATGATGAACACAATAGTTCTACCGAAAGGGGCACTGGTGACATCAAATGAGGCCGATAGGACTTCAAGTAGCATGCTGAAAGCTCTCGGTATTAATCTCGCTGCCCTCCCGAGTGAGACATTATATGTGTTGTAGGATGGGATAACTACAGAGCTACAAGCTAGGGAGATCCACGTGCTCCAAGTCCTCAATGAGAAAAAGATAAATATGGAACAACTAAGCTTGCAACGCGATGAATTTGTGTCGCAAAATCAACAACTAGTGCAGGTGATAGACGACACTTGCTGAAGCATCCCGAAGCTGGCCATCCTAGCAGATATGCCAGCAGAGGCATGGATCCACAGGTTAGCAGCAGGGGTTCGTGAGGCCAAGGAGGAAATGAAAAAGGTTCAGCTGGAGCTGAATCTTCAGATCACCAAACTGCGGTTAAAGGCACAACCATCCACTTCCCTAGAAGTCAGAGAACAGCACGCTAGCGCCATCACAACGGGATTGGAGGAAATTGGAGGTGGAGTGCGAGACTGCACTAGTATGTTGGAAGAATCACTTGAGGTCCTCACAACTCTGCAGGAGGACCCCAACATCCAACGCTTAGAGACAAAGGTGCGAGAACACCAACAATAGTATGATAATATCTGAGGAATTGCGCAGACAGTGGTCCTCACCCAGAGGCTTGAACGGATGCATCAAGCTAAAGAAGTAAAGGATCAGGTGGACGGGGCATGACATAAGGAAGCAGTCCTCAAAGCGTGTGTCCAGCCTTGGATCGACAAGGCCTTCACCAGCATAGTAGACATCGAAGGAAAGCTCGCACACATATAGGGGATGCACACATTGATGCAAAGAAGCACTCTGGACACAGAGGTCTCGAAACACCATATGCAGTAGACCTAGCAAGCAGCAATTTAGTGCATTGCTAACCTCCACGTAGTTTGAGAACAGTTGGATGGACTCCGCACACAGATCACCGCACTGACAGAGTGACTCAAGGGCGAGTCACGATGTTTGTGTTGGGGGCCTATTGGGCATGCAATCCCCCCAAGGCATGTTTTGGGGCTCAAAGCCCAAGTTTTGACCAAATTTTGTTATAAAGCTCTGCGAATTGTGGGCACAAAAGTATAATAGAGTCACAAGGTTGTCCATCCTAGTTTTGTAATGTAATGTCAGCTGGATAAACCTAAATAGAGCGAAGCTCTAAGTGTAAAAGAAGATAGATAATAATAGAGGAGAGGAACAAGTCTAAGTGACCGAGTCGAAGTGTAAAGGGTGTTTGTGGGTTGTAGAATAGGAGAAGGCTCTGCAGTTGAGTGCGCAGAGGCCTAATAGTCCGCAGCTGAGTGTGTGGACCCATGTAGCTGAGTGCATAGGGCGAAGTCGAGTATGTAACCAAGGAAGGAATTAATAAAGAGAAGCTTTGTTATAATTTTGTGTATATGTTCATGGGTCAATGCATGTTTGATATAATTTTCACATATATTGTTTATTTACTGCGCGCACCTATATGAATGGCTTATATTGTTAAGTATATTTAAAGCACTCAAGTAGGTAAAGTTAATCAACTAACCTTGGAATACTAGTAAGGCCTTGGGTAATAAAGCATAGCGCGATGTTCAACCCCTCGGTAGGGCTGCGTGAAGGCAGTATATCAGGCTGCGAGGTACGGGAAAGTGCACGAAGAAACCTGCACGCAGGGTCAAACCGCGGACCACTTGAACTCATCTGACATCTCCAGGGTGTGGAAACATGGTTCTAGCACCCTCCCATACTACTTTGGTGAGACCTCAGTCCATGCTCCACAGACTGTTGCTGAAAGGGCCAATGGTACCAGGATTTGTTTGGCTAGCTTAACTCAAAACCTAGGTCAAGCCCCAATAAGGCAATTTTTAGCCTTGGGATGCCCTGGTTGGCTTTTTTGGTTTGAATGCCACGTTCATGCTTGAAATATGGCACATGGGTGAATGGCTAAATAGATATTTGGCTCAGCCATTCTACGGTCAAGTGGAACGTGGTAGTCCCATCCCAGGTTTGGATTTTGCCTCATCAATATGAGGTTATTTCTCCTTTTATTTCTATGAGTATTATATCGGTTTATATGTGGATCATATGGCTATGATTTCCTTAGTATTTTTGTTGCTATTATGCTAGTTATGTATATGTTTTATGACAGTGGCTATGTATGGCTCTCATCATGTTTTTACTTGTAAATGGATGAATATGGTATATATGACCTAATAGATGGTAATGCAACAAATGATATAAGGGAACAATGCTTCATAGATATTCTCAAATAAATATGAGATCCCTATGCTTAAATCTATTGTTTACACCTGTAGATTACATATTTGTGATATGTTTGACAAAATGTTTGTCATGGCTAGTAGGAGTCTGATTAAGGGCTTGTTCAAGCATCTACATTTTCATCATTTTTTTCCCTATTATATTTCTATTCTGAAGGTGTCATTCAATTCTGGGAAGTGACCTGGGCTCTGGTCCTAAAAAAGTGGCTCAAATCCCAGGGATACTAGCACAACACTGGGAAAAATAGTCCCTGGATGTTGGCATGCCTTCGCATGAGAGCATCCAAAGCCTCCTGGATGTTGTCAAGTCCATATCATGGGAGTGTTCAAAGGTAAAGTGGTTTAAAACCTTAGTGGTACCAAGGGGATAGCTACTTGAGTGGTTGGGATGGTTCGTAGGAGTCCTGTAGCTGATGTGGAAGGTATGTATGTTGTGTTTCCATAAATTCTATGTCCTTAAGGTCACATACGAGTTTGAATCTAATCATATTAGCCTCTTGTCACATGTTTACCTTGGTTGGTCGGTTACTTGGGTAGATGTAGGTGGAGGGTGTTACATAGTGGTGTTAGAGCATAGTTCACCCTTCGGACTAGATGGGCAGTTCGTTGGTCATACATTCATGTCATTTTCATGTGTGTTAATCATTCTTGTGATCTATATGTTTGTGCATATGCATGGTGTCAGTCATGGTTGTAATGATGTCTCCATGTGAAAGATGACATTATTTTTATGAAGTATGTCATCGTGATTGTATGATTAGTTACATGTTGTTTATGCTTTCATATTGGAAGTGACGTTGGTATGGTTGTTTTTGTCATGCATGAGGTCATGGTATGTGTAGTTGATATGGTCATGCATTGATGACTAGACTCTAGCTAGACTGATGGTTACATGGTTATGTGCTTATGTGTTATATATATATATATATATATATATATATATATATATATATGATGTCATTAATATGTTATACATGTAGTACACTGATTGGTTGTCCTTGCAGATGACATATCCTCCCAGAATTATGCTAAGGTATGTTGGTTTATTGTGATTTTGTTTAGCTGACAAAGTATGCCTTGCAGTAAAGAGATCAAATGAATAGCAAGATGGTAGACGATAAAGATTCTCCCTATGAATAAGATGAGCATCGTGGTGTTGGGCACTCTTCTAATTTGGAAGACACATTGAGAAGCTTGAAGGAAGAAATAAGGAGTTGTGAGGTGGACAATGACAAAATCATACAGGAAAAAGAGAAACAAGTAGAGGTTAATGTGATAATTCTTCAAAGTTTGTCAGAATTGTAGTGACAAGGTCCACTTCGGATCAGTCATGGATAGGAGTATAGAACTAATGGGGCATATGGCATTAGGTCTCATGGTGGTTATATGTCATATATAGATGACACGGTTAGAGATGGAAGGATACTCCAAATAGGAGAGGTGATGGATACAATTACTATTCTATTTATTTTTCTGAAAAACATCATGATCATCATAGTTATCATCCTTATAGGAGGAGTTATAGGGGATACTTTCCAGATGATTTTAAGAAAGAAAAGCCACCTACTTTTGATGGATATGTGAAGAAGCTAGAAGATGAAGACGATTGGATACTTGGGATGAAGAAGTTTTTGAGTTGCATGAATACACAAATAATATGAAGGCCAAAATAACTATCTTCAATCTGAGAGGTAAAGAAAACATCTAGTGGGAAGATATGAAGCGGGTTAGAGACATCATGACAGATGAATTGACTTGGCATGAGTTCCAAAGGCTTTTCAAGAAGAAGTACGTGTAAGAAAGGTACTATGAAAGTAAGGCCAAAGAATTCAATGAGCTAAAGATGGGATCAATGATAGATGAAGAGTACACAACTAAATTCCTGGAGCTATTGAGGTATGTACCATATCTTAAATATGAGAAAGCTAAATTTCAACGATTTGTCAGTGGATTTCCATTAACGTTTTGAGATCGGATTGAGTATGATGAGCCTCAGTAACTTGAGAAAGTTATTGGAAATTGCAGCATTGCTATGAAAAAGAAAAGTGTAAGAATGAATCTCAACAAGGATGGAAAGGGAAAGATAAAGGTAACGTTAAATGGCAACCTAAAAGAGGAAGGCCTCAGAATGTAGATGAGAAAGAAAATGTGGCACCGCAAAAGAGGTTCAATGTAGCTAGACAAGGACATGGGTCACAAAAACAGTATAGAGGTGAGGGTACTAGCCTGTTGGACTGTTGGACATGCAGTAAGGATCACCTTAAGTGAGATTGTCCATAGAATTAGGGTGGTAGGGCTCATATATATAGTGCACAGGAGGCACATACTGTTGGGGTTGTTGGTCAGAGCATTCCTCATATTGATGAAGCACTGGATAACAAACAAGAAGACCATTAGGAATCTATCATTGAGATGGACGGTAAGCTTTGTGATCAAGTTATTTCTATTTTGATTGACCCTGGATCTATTTACATTTACGTTAATCCTGACTTGGTGGATAAGTGTGGTTTGAATAAATAAGTTCATGCAAAACCTTGGTTAGTCCAGTTGGCTACATGTACAAAGAAGTGAGTTCATCATTGGGTAATATCTTGGGAATTTGATTTGAATGGTATGCCTACTGCAACACATTTTAATGTATTACCATTGGGATCATATAGTATGATTTTGGGCAAGGAAAATTTTAGGGGCTAATATTCGCAGGTTGGCTAATTTTCCATGTTTTTTCCAAAAAAAAGATTCGCCAATTTCAATTTTTTTCTAAAATGATTCACACAAATTTTATAGTATAAAACTATTTTATCTTTAAAATGGCCAAAATTTTACAACACTATATAAATCTGAATATTTTTACAAAAGTATCTTCAAACATTTTATACTTTGAGTGTTAGTGACTAGTAAGATTCGCCAAGGTTTCTAATCTTTAAAATAAATTTGTATCATTAAAATTTTCCATCCATTTAGGCATGGATTGGTTGTACCTTCATAGAACCAAGGTGGATTGTTATGACAAATCCATTTAGTGTGTGGATGACAATGGGGAACCAAGAGTCTTATAGGGAAAGAAGAAAGCCACATCAGTTAGGATAGTGACAACTATGCAGGCAAAACGTAGTCACAAAAAAGGGTGTATGTTATTCGCAGTTCACATTTCTAGTGACAAAGGTAAGGAAGTTGAGGATGCAGATGTTTTGAGTAGGTACCTAGTTGTACAATAGTTTCAGGATGTATTCCCTAAGGAGATTTCAGAGTTAGCACCTCACATGGAGGTAGACTTTTCTATTGAGTTAGTGTTAAGGGAAACTTCAGCATCAAAAGCACCTTACAGGATGAGCACACCTGAGTTGGTAGAGTTGAAGTTGCAGTTGAAGGAAATATTGGAAAAAGGATACGTTAGGCCAAGTGTATCACCTTGTGGCGCACTGTTATTTTTTGTGAAGAATAAGGATGGTACTCCCAGATTGTGCATTGACTATATGTAGTTAAACAAAGTGACTATCAAGAATAGGTATCCGTTGTCGAGGATTGATGACTTGTTCGATCAGTTGAAGGGAGTAGAAATGTTCTCAAAGATTGATTTGAGATCATGATATCAAGAGGTATACATCAAAGAGGAGGAAATTTACAAGACAACTTTCCATACTAGGTATGTGATTATGAGTTTGTTGTAGTTCCATTTGGTTTGACTAATGCTCTAGCTAAATTTATGTGCTTGATGAATAGTATGTTGTGTTTGTATTTGGAAAATTTTGTTATTGTGTTCATTGTGGTATATTCTAAAAATGAGGAAGAGCATGCTAGGAATTTAGTAGCAGTGTTGAGGTTGTTGAGAGAGCATCAGTTGTATGCTAAGCTCAATAAGTGTAGTTTCTTTCAGAATGAGGTACATTACTTGGGACATGTTGTCTCCAAGGAGAGCATTGTAGTAGATCCAAAAAAGATAAGGGCCATCATGGAGTGGGTAGCTCCAAGAAATGTAGATGAAGTGAGATCCTTCATGGGGTTGGAAAATTATTACTGGAGGTTCATCAAAAACTTCTTGCATATTTCTTATCCTATTACATCATTGTAGAGGAAAGGTAAGATGTTTGACTAGACAGAGGAGTGTGAGGCCATTTTTGAGCAACTTAAGCAGTTGTTGACACATGCACCAATGTTAAAGATTGCAGATATGGACAAAGAATTTGTAGTATGTACAAATTATTACAGAAAAAGACTTGGTGGAATCCTTATGCGGGATGGATAGGTGGTATGAGTCATGAAAACTAAATGAGCATGAGAATAATTACTTGACACATGGTGTTTAGTTAATAGAGATCATACATACATTAAAAATGTAGAAGTACTACCTTCTTGGTAGGAGGTTTATACTGATGAGTGATCACAATGGGTTGAGGTATTCTTTTGACCAACCAAATATAAATGCCCAACAAGCTAGATAGTTGGCCATAATTAATGATTTTAAATTTGATATCATGTACATCAAAGGAAAGGAGAACAGCGTGGCATATGCTCTTAAAAGGTAGGTATAGGTAAATCACTTAGCAGCTATGAGCTCATATGGGATAGAATTACAGGATATGATCATGCAGGAAAGTTAGCAGGATGTCAGGTATATGGAGATTGTGCACAAGTTGTAGCATAGTACAGGTATAGGTACATGTATAGTTAGTATTACAGGTATAGATATAGGTATAGGTAGTGGTACAGGTACAAGTATAGGTGCAGGTGCACAGGATGTGGCCTATTGTCTTACATCATATGGATTGGTTAGATTTAGAGATAGGATATATGTGACGAACAATAGTGAGATCAAGAAGGTGATCTTGAGGGACTTTCATGTGAAACCATATTCAGGTCACCCTAGCTACCAAAGTGCATTGACCACAATGAAGAAATTTCATTTTTGATTGAATATGAAGAAGGATGTAGCAAATTTTGTGGGTAGGTGTTTCGATTGTTAGCATTTGAAGGCAGAGTGTACACATCTAAGTGGACTTCTATAGTTGATTGTGCTTCCAGAACAGAAATGGGAGGTCATTTCAATGGAATTTATTACAGGTTTTCCAAGGACAATGAGACAGCATGATTCCATCATGGTTATTGTGGATGGATTGACAAAGGTTGCACACTTCATTCCAGTGAATTCTAAATTCTTAGTTAGCAATGTAGCACAAGTATTCATCATAGATGTGGTAATATTTCATAGATTTCCAAAGAATATTTTGTTAGACAAGGATGCAAATTTCACTTCGAAGTTTTGAAAGGAGTTGTTTGCAAGTTTGGGCATAGAGTTGGAGGATATTGGAGGTCATGTTGAGAATGTACGTGATGCATCAACAGTGAAAGTGGGACGAGTATCTTCCACTGGTAGAGTTCACTTACAACAATGGTATCAAGAATATCTTAAGGTGAGTATGTTTGAGGCATTGTATGGGCGGAGTTGCAATACTCCCATCAATTGGAATGATTATGTTAACAGGGTGTTGATTGGACTAGACATGTTGGCGGAAATGGAATAGGAAATACAGGTAATTAAGAATAATTTGAAAGCAACATATGATAGGCAAAAGAGTTATGTAGATCATAATAATTTTTTCAAGGAGTTCTAGGTTGGGGAAGAAGTGTACTTGTGCATCAAACTGAAGAAGAGCTCCTTATGGATTGAATCATGTGCCAAGCTGACACCCCAGTTTTGTGGACCTTTCAGGATTATTGAGAGGATTGGGCTAGTAGCCTATCGACTTGCACTACCTTTGACAGTGAAATTCCATGATTTTTTCCATGTGTCATTGCTTAATAAGTATGTTAAAAATGTTCATCATGTGATTGATTGGTCTGTATTACGGGTAGAGCCAAATGGAGAATTTCAGCTGGAGCCTCAGTGTATATTGCAGAAAAAGGTGTTCATGCTCTTGGAACCAAGCAATCAAGTAGGTTAAAGTGCAATGGAAGCAATTTGGAACGAATGAAGCTACATGGGAGATGGTAAATCAGATGCGGGATATGTATCCTTCATTGTTTGTCGGTTGAGGTAAAGCGGTTTTGGTATGGTATTGATATATGTCTTTGGTATATGTTTTGGTACATGTTTGATGATGTTTTGGTATATGTACATATGTATATGGATGTAAATACTACCATGAGCTATGTTATATAGCTCCTTGGGTATTACATTTGTTTTTAGAGGTGTTGATGAGGTATAGGTGTGTTTGAACACTGAGGATGGCATCCCCCAAGGGGGAGGGTTCTATAACATCCCTAGTGAAAATTCCATGTAATAAAAGTTAATAAAGGAAAAAATAATAACCATGGATGATGGGACACTTATTCCAAGTTGAATGTTGGGCAAGACATCCTATTGTGTGTGTTCATTGGTTTATTATGGCTAAGGAAATTGGAAAATGAAATAGCTAAGGATTTGGAAAGACAAAACGAAAATTTTGGAATATTTATTAATGAAAATAAAGGAAATTAGGAGAAAAGGGAGGTGAAAGGTCACAAGTTGCATGTGAGGAGGAAAATGAAGGAAAATAATGTAAAATGAAGAAAATAGAGGCCTAATTGATAAAAAGGATTCCGAGAATTAGTTGGTACCTTTTATCAATTTAGTTTTGGAGCTCTGTCATTATTCTCTCTCTCTCTCTCTCCCACTCCTGGACACTTAGAGTTTTCTTGGAGTACTTTGGCAATGGATCAAGAAAGGCAAAGAAGGTAAGAGGAAGGAAGGAGAAGTAAAGGAAGAGAAGGATCAAGTAGCTACTGTAGAAAATCCTGTAGATTCACAAGCTCATGCAATGTAGTAAAGCAGAGGACAAGAATCTACTTCCACTTTCAACCAGTGGAAGGAAATAGATCGATGAAAACAAAATGAACATGAAGAAGATAAACCAATGGCACATAACACAAGAAGTATCCAGGGAAAGCTTCACCTGAAAACCCCCTACTATATGTTTTGCATAAAATAAAAAATCCAAGATGATAATATAATGTGTGTTATCACAAGAACAATCCCATCACTCAGTGTGATCAATCTCCCTACTCACAAGCAAGCTTAAGTCAATCTCTAGCCTCTACTATTTCTCTTCAAGCCCTTGATTCCTTTCTCCCTTGGTCAAAGAATTTGGATGAATACAATATGATTTTCTCAACCTTGAGCTTAACCTACACAAGTATTTCAATCCTCTGCCCGATGACTTCCTTTTGCCAATACTTAGCCAAATTTCCAAGCTTCTAATTCTTTTTACAATTCCTGAGAGAATTAGCCCATATTTAACGGGAAATTTCTCATCCATAATTGTGCAATCAAAAATTAGGTCCTTCTCTGATTCCATGCATGAAATTTACAAGTCACTAAATCATACAACTAATAGTACATTGTCCCTACACTATAGTCTCAAGTGGGTCTTTATTAGAATCGACATGCATGAGTTTCTGATGAGGGAATCTTCAATTAACTAGAGTGACACTTGTGGATGCACTAGTGCACCAACTGACTGTTAACTCTCTATTAGTTCCGCAAATAGTTTGGAACTAATTTAACTGAACATAACTCAATAAACTAAGCTATCTAATTATAACTCACAATTAAACTCATCCTGGACCCCTAAAACTTAGGGAGAACATACACATGAATTCCAAAAGACTTCCAAATCGTAATTCCTAAGTTAACTAAGTCAAATTAACTTAGTTAACTATTACAAGTTTCTATGAGAAAAGAATTACAATTTTAATTCACAATTTAATTCAAGGACAAATTAAATTGGAATTTTTGGATTCTATTTTTAACATTTCTTGTTGTTATTTTCAACACTCCCTATCAACAAGAAAATAATTCAACTTGATCCCGATATTGAAGATTTGGAATGTTCTGCATGCAACACTTATCTTTAGTGTTGTTGCTACAACAACTCCATAAACAAAAAAATAATCCAACCTGAATTAGTATGATGCATCTATCATCAAAGCCTCTGACTGTTATTGCTTCTATTGACTGAAAACTCTACGCTTTTGTTGACTATGCCTTTCTTCATTGTTGTCAACCCTTCTATATGCTCTTCGGTATCTAGTTGATCTAGCCTCTATCACTCTGATCTCTGACTACATTAATCCCACTGATTCCTCCTACTACTATTTGCCTTAGGCTCCTGTAGCAAGGTACGATCCATAAGATAAAACGTCTCAATGGACCCTACCTAATTTCAGCCCTATTGAGACTATCACTTCACATTGCCCCACCTCACACTTAGAGGTATGGCTTCATGTGATCCATCTACCCACTTGGCTTGAAATTCCCCCATACTGGAGGTCTCTGCATGAGTGGAGGCCTCCACTTAGTCTCCTCTCGGCTTCTCCAATTGTGGTTTCTCCATACTTGTCTGAGGCTGCTTCTTCTGGGATGCATGTTGAAAGGTAATTTACTCTCCCCCTCAACCACCAAGTCTCTATCCTTTTCCTTGCTCCTCAAGTCTTTGCATGCATCTTTTACATCAAGTGCATATAGGTTCTTGGCTAGAACACCAGTTTGTTTCATTTGTCCTGCCGTCATGGAATTTTCTGTAAAAAAGGCGTTTATTTTAAATCAGTGATATCTCCTTCATCAGAACTCTGATTCGGCCAATTTTCTTTTGAATTTGGGTATTTTTTCACAAGGAATCCAGATCTGCAATTTGTTTCTAAAAATTTTGAACAAAAAATTTCAAATATGCTCTGTAAACTCATGGCCTAAAAAAAATTGGCTCTGCTACCATGTAGAAATTTCTTATAGATTCACAAGCTCATGCAATGTACTAAAGCACAAGACAAGAATCTACTTCTACTTTCAACCAGGGGAAGCTAATAGATCAATGAAAACAATATGAACAAGAAGATATGTTATGCTCTTAACCTACAAAGTAATACCCAAACATACAATTTGTGAAGAAAAGATACCGAGAACACAAAATATGCGAAGAAAATATACCCAGAGCACAGAATAGCAATGATTTTATTATTCAGAGAGAAATGTTCACAAGCCTCTTCGAGGGGGCAACCTCCAATAGAGAAGAGCTCGATTACAAAACAAGACACGATGCTCCTCGCAGGGAGTCTCTATCCTTTATATATGACTCATACATGCAATACCACGGGCCAATATCGTGGGTTTTATTAATACCATCTATCTAATACTATCGCCCATTTACCATCTATCTAATACTTCCGCCCATTTGCAACTAACTGTGGTCCTGTCATTAATTGCGGGTTAACCACTTACAAATATTAATATGGGCTTTATTGAGTCTTGACTATGACGTGATCCCAAGACATAAATAAGGGGGTTAGGGTGGGACCCTAACATGCCCTCCCCCTTAAGACTAGCCTTGTTCTCAAGGCTGAAGGTGCGGAAACTGCTGAAGAATAGTGGCTGGTTCCCAAGTTGCATCTTCCGGAGAGGTGTCTTTCCATTTGACGAGGACCTCCTTAATCATGTGGCTGCTTAGGTGCTTGTCTCGTGTGTCTAGAACCTGTTCAGGTTGAAGCCAGATTGACCCTTCTTCGTCCAATTCAGGTAGACTGGTTTGAACTCGGCAATTGTTCCCAATCACTTTCTTGAGGCACGATACATGGAAAACTGGGTGGATTTTTGCTGTAGGTGGCAAAGCCAACTTGTAAGCCACTTCTCCAATGCGCTGAAGTACTTGGTATGGTCCGTAGAATTTTGGGGAGAGCTTTTGACAACCCTTTTCTTTGAGTGATGTTTGCTTATATGGTTGCAGCCTCAAAAAGACCTGATCCCCTTCTTGAAATTGGCGCTCTGAGTGATGTTGGTAAGCCTGTTGCTTCATACGGTTCTGAGCTTGATGAAGATTCTCGCGCAGATGGGCAAGCATGGTTGCGCGGTGTTGTAGGAGTTGATCCACGACTTGTACTTTGGGGCACCCTGCGAGATAAGAAGTAGGGGAAGGCGGAAGTTGTCCATAGACTGCTTCATAGGGAGTCATTTTGGTGGTGGCATGATAGTTGGTGTTATACCACCACACCGCCAGAGGTAACCACTGTACCCAAAGGTGTTGCTTTTCTGAAGTGAAACACCTAAGGTAGGTTTCTAGACATTTGTTGACGGCTTCGGTTTGACCATCTGTTTGCGGATGATATGAAGTACTGAGTTTGAGTTGAGTGCCTTGTATTCTGAAGAGCTCCTGCCAAAAATTACTGGTGAAGATTGGGTCACGGTCGGACACAATAGAAGTGGGCATGCCATGCAATTTGAAGATCTGATCCATGAAAGTTTGAGCAACCAAGGTTGGTGTAAATGGGTGGGGTAGGGCGCAGAAATGAGCATACTTCGACAGTCGATCCACTACCACCATGATGATTGACTTGTTCCCATACTTTGGAAGACCTGTAATGAAATCCATGGAGACCTCTGTCCAAATTGGCGCCGGAATGGGAAATGGTTGTAATGTGCCTGGTGTGTTGACGGTTTCCCCTTTGTGACGTTGACAGACGTCACATTCTGCTATGAAAGTAAGGATGTCCTATTTCATGCCGACCCAAAAAAATGATCTTCTGGTGCGAGCATACGTCTTCTGAAAGCCCGAATGTCCTGCAATGGGAGATGAGTGCAATTCTGCCAAAATGCGACTTTTGAGGGTGGATGCTGGCGATATTACAACTCTGTCCTTGTAGCGAAGAATATCATTCTACCACGAGTAGCCCTTGCTGGAATTAGGATCTACCTGTAATTGAGAAATGAGTTGGGAGAGCCCAGGATGTGAAAACCATTCCCTGCGAGCCTCTTCAATCCAGTCGGGAATGGGGAGGGAAATTGCTAGCAGAGTACTTTCCTCCTCAAATTGGCGCGACAATGCATCTGCTACCCTGTTGTCTTTCCCTTTCTTGTAAATGATCTCATAATCATATCCTAGAATTTTGGCTAACCATTTATTTTGTTGTGGGGAAGATAGGCATTGCTCCAAAAAATATTTAAGACTGTGATGATCTGTGCGGATTTGGAAATGTCGCCCCAACAAGTAAGGTCGCCAGGTCTCGACTGCATGTAAGATGGCCATCATTTCCTTCTCGTAGGTAAATTGGCCCAGATTCTTCCCACTTAGTTGTTGGCTGGTGAAGGCCAATGGTCGCCCTTCCTGCATTAAGACTGCTCCAATACCTGTTCCCGAAGCATCACATTCAATGACAAATGATTTGGTGAAGTCCGGTAGTGCTAAGACAGGAGTGGAACACATGGCGGTTTTGAGAGCGGTAAATGCCTGTTGTGCTTCCTCGTTCCAGAAGAAGGAATTTTTCTTTAGGAGTTGCATTAGGGGCTTCGCTATGCGGCCATAGTTGCGGACAAATTTACGATAATAGCCTGTGAGACCCAAAAATCCTCTCAAGCTTTTCAAGGTCTTAGGTTGAGGCCATTCTTGCATTGCCTGGATCTTTTTGGGGTCCACCTTGACACCTTCACGCCCCACAATGTGGCCCAAATACTCAACTTCGTCCATGCCAAACGAACACTTAGACATATTGACAAATAATTTATGCGTTCGGAGCTGTTGCAAGAGTAGATCTACATGTTGAAGATGTGTCGCCCAAGTGCCACTATAGATGAGGATGTCATCAAAGAAGACAAGGACAAATTTTCTGAGATATGGTTTGAGGAGGTGATTCATAAGGCTCTGAAAGGTAGAGGGGGCATTACAGAGACCAAATGGCATGACGAGGAACTCATAATGGCCTTCATGAGTTCTGAAAGCTGTCTTGGGAATGTCGACTTCCTTCATGCGAATTTGGTGATAGCCTGAGCGAAGATCCAGCTTAGTGAAGAATTGAGCCCCATTGAGTTCGTCCAGCAAATCGTCAACCACTGGGATGGGAAATTTATCTTTGACTGTTAACTTATTGAGGGCCCTGAAGTCGGGACACATCCGCCACTCCCCATCTTTCTTGAGGACCATGACCACTGGGGATGAATAAGGACTAATGCTGGGACGAATGACACCTGCTTCCAACAATTCCTTGATGATTTTTTCTATTTCATTCTTTTGGGTGAACGAATATCTGTATGGCTGCACATTTGGGGGTTGGGCCCCTGGAACCAATGTGATGCTATGATCATGTTCCCCTCGCGAGGGTGGAAGCTCATGAGGCTTGTCAAAGACCGTCTGATGTTTATTTAAAATCTGTTGCATCTCAGGATGAATTGGCAGAGACATGGTGTCTACTACCTGGATGGCATTAAATTGAGCTACCACTCCATGATGGCCCTTTTTTAACAATTTTTCCATTCTATGCGAGCTGATGATAGAGGGGGCTCCCGCCTATATTCCACGGAGGGTATGTGTGGAGTTTTTCTGCTTAAAACTCATATATAACTCCTGGAAATCCATTGTGATTGGCCCAAGAGTGCGGAGCCATTCCGCGCCTAGGACAATGTCGCAACCCCCCATGTGTATTGCAAACATGTGGGTTTTCAATTGATAATCCCCCATTTGAATTTTGACATTTTCACAGCGACCTTCACATTTCATTGTGCCCCCATCTGCAATCTGGACTTGGAAGTTAGAAACTGCCCGGACGAAACAATGTGCTGCTTCAGCGATCTTTTGATGGATGAAATTATGGGTACTTCCACTATCAATCAAGACTACTACTGGGCGATGTTTAAGAAAACCCCTGATTTTGAGAGTTTGAGGGGAAGAAATTCATGCCAATGCATTTAGCGAAATAATTGGTTCATCAGATACAATTTCCTTTTGGTTATCTTCTTCGATCTCCTCCGGTTCCTCAAGTGGTGGATCTTCCTCGGTGGAGCTGTAGTCAGTGGCATCTATTTGAAAAAACTTGTGCTCTTTGCATTTATGACCCAGGGAATATTTTTCATCACAGTAGTAACATAGTCCTTGCTTCCTTCTTTCGGCTATTTCCGCAGGTGACACCTTTTGGATATTAAGTGTCTGAGTCGTATTGGGAGCCTGTGAGGGACGACCTTTAGCGGGGAAGTTGGGGCGGCTGGATTGGGTTGTTAATGCACATTCCACCTTACGGGCTACCTGGCAAGCCTCTGTCCATGTGGGAGGGTGGTGGAGTAGAACCTGAGCTTTGATGGCTTCTTTAAGACCGTTGATAAAGCATTCCATGTAGAACTCATCTGTGAGACCCTTAGTGCGAAAGGCTAAGGCTTCAAAAGCAGTAATATATTCCTCCACTGTACCCGTCTGTCGGAGCTTAGTGAGACGCCCCAAGAAAGAGTCTTCCTGTTCAAAGCGACTGCGAAGAGTTTTGGAAAATTGGGCCCAATCCCGAAACTGTCCATTGCAACGCTGATGCCATTCCTTCCATTGCCATCGTTCATTGTCCAAGTACATGGTGCCCACCATAAGCTTAGTCCCCTCATCTATGATATGATTCAATTGGAAATACTGCTCCATTTGTTCTAGCCATGCGGACGTGTGAGAACCGTCAAATTTATGCATATCCAACTTGGGAGGTCGCTGACTAGGTGGTGGATGGGTGTGCCAGACGTGATGAGAGTGGCTAGACTCACCCTCATGGTATTCATGGCCATTATACGCCTTCTCGTGGGCTGGCTCCTTGCCCTTTGGGAGTGCATTAGCTATTTGGTTACTTATTCCTTTAAGCTCAAGTTCGATAAGCTTCACCGCCGATTGGAGGGAGTGCACATGCTCTTCAATTTTTTCGATCCTTTCAATGGCCATCGCTTGGGCGCAAGTTTCTACCATACACCAACCTGAGGAAAAAAATTGGGACCGCTGAAAATTTTTTTACTAAGAAATTGAATGGTACCACCTTGCTCAGCTCGTCGTCCTGATTCTGATGGGCTAGGTCACCAATAAGCACCCCGGAAGATCTCAGACTTTTTTTTTTTTTTTTTGGGAAAACTCCTAACGGAGTTTTACTCCTTCCTGATCAATACTGTAGTCGCCAAATCCTCAGAATTTCAATGCCACCAAAAGTCCTGCGAAAATTATATCCAGGGACAGGAACCCTTCACAACTACTCCGATCTGGTGGAACTGAGAGATCTGAATGGTGGAACAACTACTGCGGCTGATCTGATGGAGCTGCGGGACTGATGTCTGCTGCTGCTGCCCTTGCCGATCTAGAATAGGTGATGTGTGAGCCCCCGATAGAAAGGGAACTATGGTCTTGAGGAGTGTCATTGCTACAGATCGCAATATACATAAGGGTCTGACAGTAGTACTCGGCCTAATGTTTCAGGGCTCTAACTAAGGAGGATCGACCGTACCCTTAGCCATACAACCCGACTACCCTATCGTACGGGCGAGTAATCTCTCCGAGTGTTGTTCTCGGTGTACTGTAGCCACAAGATGGCCGAAGGTTTATCTATGGCGAGGTTTCAAGGGAGCTAGGGGGTTTCCTATATACCCAGAGGGTACGTGGAAGACAATCCGTGCGCGGTTCTGTCTAATGCGCTACTACTCAAAGGGGTACCCACAGGGGTTACAAGGGAGTCCAACAGACGTGACCACCTCTTGTATTTCCTGCGTGCATGCCTCCCCAAATCCGCAGGTTTATGCGCTTAACGACAGATCCCGTGGTTTAAAGACGCCGGAACACGTCTCTAGCCAAAATTTTTTTTTGCTAAAATTTGGAGATCCCACCGAGCCCTAGAAAGTGCTCTGATACCACTTGTTATGCTCTTAACCTGCAAAGTAATACCCAAACATAGAATTTGCGAAGAAAAGATACCGAGAACACAAAATATGTGAAGAAAATATACCCAGAGCACAGAATAGCAATGATTTTATTATTTAGAGAGAAATGTTCACAGGCCTCTTCGAGGGGACAACCTCCAATAGAGCAGAGCTCAATTACAAAACAAGACACGATGCTCCTCGCAAGGAGTCTCTATCCTTTATATATGACTCATACATGCAATACCACAGGCCAATATCATGGGTTTTATTAATACCATCTATCTAATACTACCGCCCATTTACCATCTATCTAATACTTCCGCCAATTTGCAACTAACAGTGGTCCCGTCATTAATTGCGGGTTAACCACTTACAAATATTAATATGGGCTTTATTGAGTCTTGACTATGACGTGATCCCAAGACATAAATAAGGGGGTTAGGGTGGGACCCTAACAAGATAAATCAACGACACATAAAATAATAAGTATCCAAGGAAAGCCTCGGCTAAAAACCCCCTACTATTTGTATTGCATTAAATCATAAATCCAAAATGATAATACAATGCTTGTTGATCTGAAAATGAAGATCTTAGATTATTTTTAAGGTATTACAGACTCATGTGCAGGATTTTCCTATATTACTAAGTGCAATGGATTGAAAATATTGCGAATAATATAGACAATGAGTAATTAGAGAAACATAATAGACAAACACACATAACACAACAAATAATCAAGGAGTTCACCCAAAACTCTTGGGCTATGTCTCCTGGTCCAGCTTTCAGTGGTGACCTCTCTATTATGTCTTCAAGAGAAAACTTTTTACAAATGTGATCTAAAATTGAGTCTCAACACAACAGGAACAAAATAGCAAGGCTTTACTTGGATCCCCCAAGTCTTTCTGAGTACACAGACTCTCCCTCTCACTCTCTATCTCTGTTTTCTCTCTGTCTCAACACTGCTTGCCCCTGTCTCTATCTCTGAGTGGATTTTAAGTCTATTTGCATTTGTCTGTTCGTCTCCTCTTTTGAGCTCTCTGACTCCGGGCCTCTGCCTATTCAAATCCCCTTTAAGCGTTAACCAATCATAGTGTAACTTCTTAAGGTATGGTGGCCACCTGCTTTGTAATGAAAGGGACCATCGACGCATTGAAATCCCAAAAATGTCATCTCTCTGTTTACACAGATAAATACACAGAAACGCTATAAAATCTGCCAAACTGCCATTTATCAAACTTCAAATATTATCAATTCCGCCCTATAATCCTTTCAGATCCACCATTGCAAGTCCACTGTTGATCTATGTGATCGTTGATCCAATGGTTGCTATCCTTTTGAGGCGGCTTATGTGCCCAGAGATTACCTACCTGAAAAGGCATTTTTCTCTCTCCAACGCCAAGCCACGTGTCGGCCAATGTATGGGATTAGGCGGAGCCTGTCCAATACCACTTACTTCCTGAGGCCTGCCGAAAATCCAACTTTCCACAAAACTCAAATAATATAGTGCTACGTTTATAAACCTTTCGGGTCAGGTTTTATCACCTTAGGTGCGTTTCCTTTGTATTTTAGTTTTATAAAAAAAATGTGAAAATACATAGAAAAATCCTTTTTTACCGGAACTCAAAATATATTAAATTGCATCTATAAAACCCATCGGGTCTGGCTATCACAAGTCGATTTGTATCGGCCCCGCTCCTTTGTATCACTCCGATGCGATATTGCGATGCGATATATCACAATCGCATATCGCATGGTCTTTGGGCCTCCCGTAAGTCTTTCCCTTTGTGTTTTAGCGATGCGATATTGCGATGTAATCTGGGCCATTGATCTGCGCGCTTGATCAACAGTGCTTGTTAAATCGCACTAATCGCTATCGCGATTTTCATAAGGCCGCCTCCAATGGACTCCGCTTGCCACCTCTAACTATGATATTCTAATTACATCTGGACTGTTGATCGGCTAGATCCAACGGCTCCTGTGCGATGTTGCTTAAGCCTTTGTTTAACTTTGTTTCCGCCATTTATTCTTGTTTTTCCCGTGCAACAATGTTTTCCGCCATTTGTTAATGTTTTCCCCTTGTGGTAGTGTTTAAGTATATGAAGACTTAGAGGGTTTTAGGATCCAATTTGGATCATGCCTTCCCACTGAAAAAGCTTTTGGACCACCAAAAGTTGGTTTTTAGGCATCGATCGAGTGAGGATACAGCTTCCTTACTTTTCCAATATCTATCCATCATGCACTGCTTGGTTTTGAACCTTTGAGTCCAATTCTTAGGTACTCAACATCCCCTCTGCGCATAGTTCTCACCTTCTTGTCCAAAACTATGTCTTCCTGCAACTCATTTAGATATTCAGGCAACAGATCATCAATAGAAAGCAACTAACTTTTCTCTTCAGGATCTTCAATCAATGAAGGTTCATATAGTCTCAAGTTCTATATGTTAACGACTGAATAGATATGTATATAAGCTAGAAAATCAAGGTGAAAAGCGTTTTCACCAATTTTCTCAAGTACCTTGAAAGGCCCATACCTTATTAGTTTCAGCTTCTTACCTTCACCTTACATTCTGTCTTTGTTGATGTACATCCAAACTTGATCGCCAACCTGGCAGCTATGCTCAATTTGATGCTTGTCATGCCTTGCCTTGTACTTGGCCTAGCTTCTTTCCAGCTGTTCCTACACTGCCTGGTGAATTTCTTGGACCTGTTCAATGAATTTGGTTGCTTTGTCCATATCACTATGTCCATCAACTACTATGTCTTTACTAAAGACAAAATCTAAGGGATACTATGGTATAAAACCAAAACAAGTCTCAAAAGGATATCTTTGAGTAGAAGAGTTCTTGGCACGGTTGTAAGCATGTTGCACATAACACAAATGTTCATCCCAAAGCTTGGGATTCTTGCTGAAATAGCCTCTGAGCAACTGGATCATTGTCCTATTGACCACGTCTATTTGACCATCTGTTTGTGGATGAAATGTTGTGCTCTTCTTCAATCTGGTATCCATCAACTCCCACAAACTTGACCAAAACTTCCCAACAAATTGGGAATCTTGATCAGATACAATAGAAGTGGGTAACCCAAAATGAACCCATACATGTTGAAAGAACAACTTCATTGTTTGTTCAGATGTAACCTGCTTGTTACAAGGCATCAAAATACACATTTTTCTAAACCTATCCACAATAACATATAAATAATCATGACCTTTTCTAGATTTTGGAAATCCCCCAACAAATTCCATGGAAACACTTTCCCAAGGACGAGAAGGAACTGGAAGTGGAGTGTACAAGCCTATTTTTCTATTGCTGGGCTTGATTTTAGCACACATGTTACACCCTTTAATATATCTAGAAATTATTTCATGTATTCTTGGCCAATAACAGAACCTTTGCATCTGTGTAACTGTTTTACTTACACCAAAATGACCTGATATGAGAGAAGTATGTGCTTCTCGGATTATGTTAACTCTTTCAGTTTTTGGAATGCGTAACTTTCCCAAATGATATAAGAGTTGGTCCTTAACATAATAATCCAACTCTTCTACTTGCTTTCCATGACTTAAAGTTGCATATAGATCTTTAAAATCTACATCTTGAGCATATTGTTCAATGTAAATTTCATGCATTACTGAGTTATACTTAAGTATAGTAGATCCATTTATGGTTGGTATTGATAGAATATCTGCAACCTTATTGTGTATTCCCTTCTTATATATGATGAGAAGATGAAATTGCTATAGAAAACCCATCCACCTATAATGTCTTGATTGATGCAGTTTAGTTTGTGAGTGCAAATATTGAAGTGGTTAATGATCTATATGTATGATTGTTTCTTTGCCCATTCTGTAATGTTTCCAATTTTTCACACTTTGTACTAATGCATAAAATTCTTTATCATATGTGGGATAATTAACTACTGTAGAATTAAATGTCTTAGAATGATAGCATACGGTTTTATTGTGTTGCATCAACACTACTCCCATGGCATAGTCACTGGCATCTGTTTCAATCTCAAATGGACATTGAGGATCTGGCAGTGCTAGTACTAGTGTTATACTAATTTTTTCTTTTAAGGTGTCGAAGGCTTTTTGCTATTTGCCTCCCCACTAAAACACCTTTTTCAATCCTGTCAAAGCATGTAAGGGAGCTACAATCAAGGAAAAGTTAGCAATAAAAATTCTCCAATATTGTGTTGCTCGTAGGAAACTCCTAACTTCTATAGCAGATTTGGATTTAGGCCAGTTCACAATGAATTCAACCTTAGAGGGATCAATCTTCAATTCACCACCCCCTACAATATGGCCCAAATAGTTTAAAGATGTTTTTCCAAATTCACATTTTGATAACTTTACATAGAGATTTTCTCTTTTCAAAACATCTAAAGTCTGATTTACATGCTTCAAATGTTCTTCCCATGTTGTACTGAAAACAAGAATGTCATCTAAATATACAATTACAAAATCATCAATAAAAGGTCTAAGTACATCATTCATGACCCTCATGAAAGTGGTAGGAGCATTAGTTAAGCCAAAATGCATAACCAGCCATTCATACAACCCTTTCTTTGTCTTGAAAGCAGTCTTCCATGCATCCTGTTCTGCAACTCTGACCTGATGATAGCCACTACACAAGTCTAACTTGGAAAAGTAAACTGCTTCTTTCAACTGATCTAATAGATCATCAATGCAAGGAAGAGGATAACGATTCTTGATTGTTATTTTATTCAGTGCTCTATAATCAATGCACATCCTCCATGAACCATATTTCTTTCTCACCAGTACGATTGGAGATCCACATGGTGATGTGCTTGGTCTTATGAACCCCTTATCAAGCAGCTCCTGTACCTGCTTCTTGATCTCTGCATTCTCTAAAGTGGATAACCTATATATTCCAATGTTAGGTGATGGAGCATCTTGCTGCAAATGAATATCATATAATATTTCCCTTTTGGGTGGCAAACCTTTAGGTTCTTGAAATAGGATATCATATTCTAAAAAAACTTTAATTAAATCAGATTTATGTTTAGCATCATAGCCTTCAAAGACATTGTTTTTATTAGAGGGTCTTTTCCTTTACAACCATTAGTAAAAATTGCTTACATGAATTTAAAATTCTTTTCATTTACCCTGAGTTTATGAGAGAAAGTTATTTTTGAGTTTATGAGCTCTTACAATATATTATATTCCGTCTTTAGTGGGTTGATACTTATTTTCAGCTCTACAGAAAATGGCTTTTCTATCATACAAGTAGGGACTTCCTAAAACAATACCACATATATCCAAAGGAACTATATCTAACTCAACCTCATCTACAAATGTTGACCCAATAGCAAACCTAAGTTTACATTGTCTAGTCACTTGTAGCTTTACTTTATCACATACCCAACCTAATGGATATAGCTTCTTGTGAGGTGTTGTTAGTAATCCCAACTTCTTTACAATTGTTTCAAAAATCAAGTTTACTTGTGATCCACTATCAAATAAAGTATCAACCTTTTGGTGCTTGGAAATAACTCTAATATGAAAAATCTCATGTATTTTCCTCTCATTATCTTCATTATCAGTAGATTGTGCAGAATTACTTGTAGATGCTCTAGAATTTTCACCTTTTATACCTGTGGATGTCACTGTTGTTTCATCACCTGAGTCTGACCCCAAGTCTTTCTGAATAGTAGCAATAGTCTTCTTCTTTTTACCACCAAACTTGATCCAAATGGAAAATGGCATCAACTCATGGTACTCATCCACCCATATTATTCATCAACCCATGGAATTTACCCATGGTATTGTAAATGGCATCCACCCATGGTATTGTAAGTGACATCCACCCATGGTATTCATTCACCCATGTAATTGGCCCGTGGTATTGTGAAATCCACCCATGCTATTCATTCACCCATGGAATTGACCCGTGGTATTGTAACTGAAAAATACTATAAGTAACAAGTCACATTTTGTAAAAGGATAGATGGTCCGCCACAATGTAGCCTTTACAGTTCAGAGGCATGTAGCCACACATCTCTTCTCAGAGATAAGCTACCATTGCCCTAACTGGTTTATTTCCACTTGGGTTTTAATAAAAAGTTTCTTTGTGGTTTTATTTATTGGGCATTCTCCTTATTTTCTTCTGGTAATTCAAGTTTTCAGATCTTGGGGTCCTTTCCCCCAAGATCCATTGCAAGTCTCCCAAGATCCATTTCAATCTTTTAGATCTTAGGGGCCTCCCCTCAAGATCCGGATCAGTGGTATCAGAGCAGGTTATGATTCCATGAGAATGAGGGTTTGATGCATATTTTAGTTTCAAATTTGCAGCAATATTCAACAAACTTCAAGCATGTGCTACATCCTCCATAGAGCATTTTCTTGGGCCAAGCGGGAAGAATTTTTCTTTTTTCATTTTTTTGCAAGAATTTTGTTTGGGCGGCGACTTTGCAGATCATATCTGAAAACTTTGGTACAAAATTTACAAAAACAAATAGCAGATCTGGATTCCCCTCGAAAAATCACCCAATTTCAAAAAAAAAAGGGTCGAATCGGAGTTCGGATGTGGGAGATATCGCTGATTTGAAATCAGCTATTTTATTAGAATTTTTGTGACGGCAGAACTGTTGCAGCACGAATATGAGATCTCAGAGTGTCCAGATAAGGATTTCCAACTCATGGGAAGATGCAAAATGTCCTTCTGCTTCTAAAAACAGGTTATAATAAATATTCTAAGTTATATTGGCTGAGTTATGTCCATTTTAACTTTGGAGCAGCATTCAGAGTGGGTTTCCATTGGAGACGTGCCCTCCCACCCCACTTTATTAGGCACCTGCTTCACATTCATCAGTTTCAACATAGCAGCATTCGGCTTGGGTTATTTGGAGACGTGCCCTCCCACCCCAGGCTATGTAGGCACCCGCTATTTCATCAGCAACCAACATCATGGTTATGGGTCAACCGCATAAAATCCTTGTCATCGAAGTCCATTTGCTAGGCCGCACACTGTCAGAATCATAGTTGGTCACAAGCATTACAGGGTATCTCTATCCTCAGATCTTCGTTTATCAGGGTTTTAGGTTAACCACATAAAACCCTTATCTTCAGTGGCTTTTCATATTCAACAAAGGCTTCACAGGAGGGAACTTTACGCAATGGGGACCATTTCTTCTTAAGGAGGGAGGAATGATCCAAATGGAAAATGGAATCAACCCATGGTACTCATCCACCCATATTATTCATCAACCCATGGAATTTACCCATGGTATTGTAAATGGCATCCACCCATGGTATTGTAAGTGACATCCACCCATGGTATTCATTCACCCATGGAATTGGCCCGTGGTATTGTGAAATCCACCCATGCTATTCATTCACCCATGGAATTGACTCGTGGTATTGTAACTGAAAAATACTATAAGTAACAAGTCACATTTTGTAAAAGGATAGATGGTCCGCCACAATGTAGCCTTTACAGTTCAGAGGCATGTAGCCACACATCTCTTCTCAGAGATACGCTACCATTGCCCTAACTGGTTTATTTCCACTTGGGTTTTAATAAAAAGTTTCTTTGTGGTTTTGTTTATTGGGCATTCTCCTTATTGTCTTCTGGTAATTCAAGTTTTCAGATCTTGGGGTCCTTTCCCCCAAGATCCATTGCAATTTTTCAGATCTTGGGGGTCTCTCCTCCCAAGATCCATTTCAATCTTTTAGATCTTGGGGGCCTCCCCTCAAGATCTGGATCAAAACTTCTTAGGTTTCAGCTCCGGATGCAAAGACCAACAGTGTTCATCATCATTTCCATCCTTATTGAAATGAGTGCATGAAGGTTTGTCCTTCTGTACAGCATTTGTCTTCCTCTCCTTCCATTTTAGCTTCTTCTCTTCCTTGTTCTTTCTTGTAGATGGTTTTGATGATCCCCCAACCTCTGGGTTCACATTTGCCTCTAGCTTCTAGATGTGTAGCCTGAACTGATACATCATCTAGGCTAGTGGGATTTAACATGAGAATGGTGTGCTTCAAATAGCTATGCAGACCACCTATATACTTTAACAACATTTTAGGTGAGTCTAGAGATATTCCTAGAGTTAAATATCTTTTTCTAAATTCCTGGGTATAACTTTGTACACTTTGGCCCTTTAATTGGTGAAGAGTTTTCCAACTTATCATTGCTTTCTGCATATAAGCTAGGGGATATAATTTTTTTTTGATGGCAGAAACAAATTCATTCCAGGTACAAAAAATTTACCATGTCTCTTTAGATCAGCTTGTGTCTTGCCTTCCCACCATACTAGTGCAGTTCCTCCAAGGTGAAGGCTAGCCAGCTGAATCTTTCTCCTTTCTAAATCAATGTTTGCACCCTGCAATATACATCAATCTGTCTAATCTAGTTATCTAGATTTTCTGCATTTAGTTCTCCATCATAAATTGGAAAATCAAACTTTACATCTAATTTAATCAAAGAAGCTTTCTTCTTTTTCTTATCAGGGCTAGGAGATGAGGATGATGAAGGAGATGATGGAGGAGGATTTTCCCCTTTCCCTTTGCCCTCTAGAGGGTCAACTAGAGAAGGTTCTTATGCTCCTTTATCTTGTTTGGGTGTTGAAGTTCTTTCACCTCGACCCTTCTTAAATTCTCGATACATCTCTTCCACCATGGCTCGCATGGCCATAAAACTGTCCATGAACTGAGATTATGATTCCAATGGAGTTCCTTCTGCCATTCTCCTATGAGGATAGACTCTTCCAATCTCTGGATGAGCCCCAACAAGTTCTCCTTCTCCTAGTTTTAGCTTTGACCTAGTTAGCATACAAAAATCCAGCACAAGCTTGTCTAACCTTAGCAAACCTAAAGCTCTGATACCACTTCATATAAAAATGGAGATCTTAGATTATTTTTAAGGTATTATAGACTCATGTGTAGGATTTTCCTATATTACTTAATGAAATGGATCAAAAAGATTGTGAATAATATAGACAATGAGCAGTTAGAGAAACATAATAGACAAACACACATAACACAACAAATAATCAAGGAGTTCACCCAAAAATCTTGGGCTACATCTCCTGGTCCAGCTTTTAGTGGTGACCTCTCTATTATGTCTTCAAGAGCAGATTTTTTACAAATGTGAGCTCAAATTGAGTCTCAACACAATAGGAACAAAAAAATAGGGCTTTACTTAGATCCCCAAGTCTTTCTAAGTACACAAACTCTCCCTCTCACTCTTTGCCTCTGTTTTCTCTCTGTCTCATCACTACATATCCCTGTCTCTGTCTCTGAGTGGCTTTTAAGCCTATCGACATTTGTTTGTTTGTCTCCTCTTTTGGGCTCTCTGGCTCCTGGCCTTTGTCTATTCAAATCCCCTCTGAGCGTTAACCAATCATGGAGTAACATCTTCAGGTATAGTGTCCACCTGTTTTTTAACGGAAGGTACCATCGACGCAATGAAATCCCAAAAATGTCATTTCTCTATTTACACAAATAAATACATAGAAATTCTGTAAAATCTGCCAAACTGCCATTTATCGGACTTCAAATATTATCAATTCTGCCCTATAATCCTTTCAAATCCACCTTCCGTCACTATCGCAAGTCCATCATTGATCTATGTGATCATTGATCCAACAGTTGCTATCCATTTTGGGTGACTTATGCGCCTGGCGATGCTCGAAAAAGTAGTTTTCTCTCTCTGACACCAAGCCACGTGTCGGCCAGTGTATGGGATCGGGCAGAGCCTGTTCAATACCATTACCGCCTGAGACTCGCCCAAAATCTCGATTTCCACGGAACTCAAAAAATATAGCACTACGTTTATAAACCTTTCGGGTCAAGTTTTATCGCTTTGGGCATGTTTCCTTTATATTTTGGTTTTATAACAAAAATGTGAAAATACATAGAAAAATCCCTTTTTACTGGAACTCAAAATATATTAAATTGCATCTATAAAACTCGTGGGGTCCGGCTATCACAAGTCACATTTCTATCTACCCTACTCCATTGTATCGCTCCGATGCGATATTGCAATACGATGTATTGCAATCACATATCGCATGGTCTTCGGGCCTCCCGTAAGTCTTTCCCTTTATGTTTTAGCGATGCGATATTACGATGTAATCTGGGTCATTGATCTGTGCACCTGATCAAGAGTCCTCGTTAAATCGCGCTAATCACTATCGCGATTTTCATAAGGTTGTCTCCGATGGACTCCACTTGCCACCTCCGACTGTGATATGTCGATTAGATCTGGAAAGTTGATCGGCCAGATCTAACAACTCCTATGCGATGTTGCTTAAGCCTCCGTTTAACTCTGTTTCAGCCATGTCTTCTTGTTTTTCTTGTGCAATAGTGTTTCTGCCATTTTTTAATGTTTTCCCCTTGCAATAGTGTTTTAAGTATATGAAGACTTAGAGGGTTTTAGGATCCATTTTGGATCACTTGTTCTCACAAGAACAATCCCAACACTCAACATGATTAATCTCTATTCTCACAAGAAAGCTCAAGCCAATCTTTAGCCTCTTATTTTTTTCTTCAACCCCCTGATTCCATGCTCCCTTGGTCAAAGAATTTGGATGAATGCAATATGATCTTCTCAACCTTGAGCTTAACCTGCACAAGTATTTCCTATCCTCCGCCTGATGACTTCCTTTGGCCAATACTTAGCCAAATTTCCAAGCCTCCAAGCTTCTAATTATTTTCACAATTCCTGAGAGAATTAGCCCGTATTTATAGGGAAATTTATCATCCATAACTGCCTAATCCAAAATTAGGTCATTCTCTGATTGCATGCATGATATTTACAACTCAATAAATCATACAATTTATAGTACATTGTCCCTGCACTCTAGTCTCAACTAGGTCTTTCTCATAATCGACATGCATGAGTTTCTGATGAGGGAATCTTCAGTTAACTAGAGTGACACTTGTGGATGCACTAGTGCACCAACTAACTATTAAAGCTCTATTAGTTCGACAAACAATTTGGAACTAATTTAACTGAACATAACTCAGTAAACTGAGTTATCTAATTACAACTCATAATTAAACTCATCCTGGACCCCTAAAACTTAGGGAGAACATATACATGACTTTAAAAAGACTTCCAACTCAAAATTCCTAAGTGAACTCAGTCAAATTAACTTAGTTAACTATTACAAGTTTTTATAAGAAAAGAATTACAATTTTAATTCACAATTTAATTCAAGGACAGATTAAATTGGAAATTTTGGATTCTATTTTTAAGATTTCTTGTTGCTATTTTCAACATCTAAAACAATATTCTTTGCAGGTATCGATTTGCATGTGTATTTTCCTTGTCATATTTGACATGCATGGTATTGAATGTGGTTCTTGTTTGGTAATTTAATTGATGTTAAATTACTACATAAATTATCGACCAGGGCTAGTATACTGATGAAGTGTATGTGCATTGTATGTACTAGAAGTCCTTATTATTCAAGCAATTCCTAGATTAAATTGAGATATCAAAATGCACATGTTTTCTTAACAACTATCACTCTTACATGAAAGTAAATATGTCACTCTTTAACATAAATTAAATCAAAATCATTGCACTTGCTTAAAAGAAATATGACACTTTACTTGAAAGAAAAATCACACTTGCTTGAAAGAAATATGAAACTAGGATTATCACACTTGCTCAAAAGAAAGTTCACACTTTGCATAAATAAATATCACACTTACTCAACTAAATAATGAAACTAAATCTAAATCACTATGACCAAAAAAGAAAAATCAACACTAATTGGAAATTGAAATCCTCTTCACCAAACTCAAACTATACTACAAATCATAAATCAATCCACACTCTGCCATACTACTTATCATGTGCATAAGAGATATCAGCTTCACTCATTCTCCTACAGCAAAATGATTAAACAAAACATGCTCTGTTATGAACTCTGTGATCATTGTCAAAATTATTCATTAAAAATCAAAATTGGACAATTAGATGAACAAATTAAACACTACATAAAATGCATAATTGAAATGTTAATTGAAAACAATAAAATCTTACAACTCCAGGGGACCCTCCTAAGTGACGTAGGTAACAACACGACTCCTTCAAATTATTATATACGCATCAAAATAATACACAACAAGGATATCAAATAAAATAGAGTTTTTATAATTGTAAAACAAAGTTTTCAAAATAATATTCAACACTGTTTTTGTCATGCTAGGAGGTAGATTTATAACCTCTATCAATAATTGTTTAGATATTTACAAGCCTATACTACTCAACAAAGACTAAAATTATCATAAAATTATAATATCTCATGATTTCCTCATGACTTTCTATTGGAGAAGTTAATCATGAGGCTAAATATTTGCTTCCATTAATTTCCTCGCTCGCCTAGTTCGCCTTCAGCTCCTTCTTCATTGGTTTAATTCTGTGTTTACTAGCCTTATGTGGTGTTCTTACCATCGATCCAGATCATGAAGATAGGAAAATATCATTGTGCCAGCTATTAGACACCTACCCATATGTCTCGTTCCTCAGCTGGAGTTTTGGAACCTATCGAACCTTCAACTTTGCTGCAAAATTAGTCATTAGCTGCAGAATTGGTGCAATTCAGTAGCTCATGCAACTATTAAGTTAAATAATAAAGAACAATGAAACTTATGAAATAAAATATGTTTAAGTACCTAGTATTTCCATGAACCTTTTAAACTGGTTCTCAATTAGAGTTATTAGAGTAAAAAATAAGGACGATTGAGTGTAGGAAGGATGTCAAATAGAGACAATTTTGGGCTTCAATAGTTATTTTACTATTATGGCGTGGGTTTTTCCAAGTGTGACAGTGTTTGTAGCCTAGATTTTCCATTTCTGGATAGCCATGGTGTGATGGGGTTCTCATGTTTTTGTTGAGATGTATTTATAGATGGATTCGAAGCTGAGTGAGGTGGATCTCCGAATGATAGAGCACATGACCTAGTGGTCCCTAAACCAGAACGTGGATCACGTAAAGCCACTTCCTAGTAAGCCCTAAGCCAAACTATAGGTTGTGGTAAAGCCAAGATTGTGTTGCCTAGGTGGGCCTAGGAATCCTTTCTAGTGAATGACAAGATATATAGTAAATCCAAGAGGTGGATTTCTCTCCATTGGACCTAGTAATCCCAAATTGGGACATGCGGCAAAACTTGAAGAGTGGGTCTCATTTTAGGGCCTAGTAATCTGGTGTGGATTACGGTAAACCCTGAGAGACAAGGAGAAAAGAAAAATTCTCATGTTATAGGTGGATAAATCTTGTGGCATCCATGCTTGTTTGGCCTAGTTATTAGGTGGAGATCATGGTAAAGCCTGTTATTACATGTTTATTGTGTTGGCCTAGTGATTCGGGATGGATTACGGTAAATCCTAGTTTCTATTGATGAAAGTGAGGTGGTTTAGCCTCAAGATTGCCTAGTTGTTTTTTTTGGTTTGACTTCCACATTCATGCATGGAATATGGCATGGGGGTGAATGGCTGAAGAGATATTTGGCTCAACCATTCTATGGTCAGGTAGAATTTGGTAGTCCTATCTTGGGTTTGGAATTTGCATCATCAATATAAGGTTATTTCTCCTTGTATTTCTATGAGTATTATACTAGTTTATATGTGGATCATATGGTTGTGATTTCCTTGGTATTTATGTTGCTATTATGCTGGTTATGTATATGTTTTATGATAGTGGCTATGTATGGCTCTCATCATGTTTTTACTTGTAAATGGATGAACACGATATCTATGACCTAATAGATTATAATGCAGCAAATGAGATAAGGGAACAATGTGTCATAGCAATTCTAAGATAAGTATGAGACCCTTATGCTTAAATCTGTTGTTTACATGTGTAGATTACATATTTTTTATATGTTTGACGAAATGGCTACCATGGCTAGTAGGGGTCTGGTTAAGGGCTTGTTCAAGTATATACATTTGCATCATTGTTTCCCTGTTATCTTTCTATTTTGAAGGTGTCATTCAATTCTAGGTAGTGACCTAGGCTCCGGGGCTGAAAAAGTGGCTCAAATTCAAGGAAAATTTTAAGGATGGAAAATTTTCTTGAAGTTTAAAACATTGGCGAATCTCACTAATCCCTAATATGCAAATTATAAATGTTTATTGATATATTTGTAAAATTAATCAAATTTATAATTATTTTATATATAGTCTCTATATAATGTTGGCGATTTTTAAGGTAAAATAACTTTATATTCTAAAATTTGGGCGAATCATCTTTTATAAAATTGGAAATTGGCGAATCTTTTTTGTGGAAAAATTATGGAAAATTAGCCCACTGGGCGAACATTAGCCCCTAAAATTTTCCATGCTCAAATTCCAAGGACATTGGCACAACACTAGGAAAAATAGTCCCTATATGTTTACATGACTTGGCTTGAGAGCATCCAGAGCCTCCTAAATGATGTTAGGTCCATATCATGGGAGCGTATGGGGGTCAAGTGGTCTAAACCCTCAGTGGGACCGAGGAGCTAGCTACCTGAGTAGTTGGGATGGTTCCTAGGAGTCCTATAGTTAATGTGGAAGGTATGCATGTTATGTTTCCGTCGATTTTATTTCCTTAAGGTAACATAGGAGGTTGAATCTATTCATAGTAGCCTCTTGTCACATGTTTACCCTGATTGGCTAGTTACTTGGGTAGATGTGGGAGGAGGGTGTTACAATATGTAGCTAAGAAAATTAATGCAAAATGGGATAAAATAGATGCACAGATCATCCAACTAGACAAGAATCTTGTCCATGCTATCGATGAACTCATAAATGTGCTTATCTTCCTATCATCTGATCAACGCGTTTACCAATGTATAAATATAGTAATTGTGGACATCTTAGAAACATACAATGTATTTTTAAGTAGACACTGGTCCAACAAATTACAGGGATATGTTTCTACCAACTGGTCACATTTATGGCTTCCATACAAGGGCAGAAATAACCCAATCTAGGTGAACTCAAAACCCTGCATGAAGCATATTGTAACACCCTTTGAGGGGAAAAATGAATTGGTTTCTTTCATAGATCTAATATTTGGGAATTTCTTCTTGGATTTTGAACCAGGGTGCTACCTTTGATCTGAAAATCACTTAGGAGTGATCTCAGTTAATTAATGTAGGTATTACAGACTCATGTGCTGGTGCATGCATATGTTATTTTAAGCAAACAGATCGATAAGATTGTGAAATACATAGGCATTGGAAAACAGTAAGAGAAACATAGCAAGCAAATGAAAAACATAAAAATTTAATAAGGAGTTCACCCAATCCTCCTGGGCTACATCTCCTGGTCCAGCTTTCAGTGGTGGCCTTTTCTATTGTGTCTTTAAGCAGAGCTTTTACAATGAGGAGCTAAATTTGAGTCTCCTGTAACAGATGATGCTTGGTAGGGTGGCACTTGGATTCCCCAAGCCACTAGAGTACAAAGACTCCCCCTTGCCAAGTCTCGACCTCAACTGGTCTTAATGGGATGAGTGCAATTTATTACTCAGTTCCTGATAGATATCCTCACAGGGATTTCTTGAACCTCTCAATCCCTCTCGATTCTGTCTTCTCGATGCTGCCTTAGCTCTGCAGGTTAGCTTGGATCCTCTATTCTCTACTTCTTGCATCACTCTCTGTTTTGCCTCATATGTCTCTCTCTGTTCTCTATCTGTTTGTGGCTTAAAGCCTATCTGTCCCTCGACTATTCGCTTCCACTTCCATATCTTCGGATCGCCTGCCTCTGTCTGCCGGAATTCCTTGCTTCTGTGTCATCGCCACTATGTAATGTTTCACAGAGAGGTGGCCACTTTTCCCTTCATGATCTGAGCGCCATCTCTTCCTCAAATGGTCATTATTTCAGTTACTTTGTGAAATGATTCATCCGCCAGCTCAGCAGTCAAATCAGACCCCAAATTTCATATGCTTCAACCTATTCTTCCTTCAAATTTAGTCTCCCATTAGGTGCAATATCTGCCATTTGATCTGGGGCCTCCAGATCCTATGGTCATCGCTTTTATCACGTGGGTGACTTGCTCGACCGTTATCCCGCAATGAGAGCGGTTTTCTCTCTCATCCACTGGACATGCGTCATTCAATGTATAGCATCGCTTGGTCCTCTGACAAACCCACTTACTACCTGAAATGCCTCCGATATTCCGCCGATTTTGGAGTGCAGGACCCGCCTGTCAGTTTTAGAGCTTTTCCCACAGTTTTATCTATTTTTCACATGACTAGGTGTCGGGGCTTTTCCTTCTCTGAGGTTTTTATCCTACAATCACACATCAGAAATGGCCTCTATTTTTTGATCTGGACTCCCTATTTTCTAGTTTGCGCCACTGCGCGGTCTCCATGTGATCCAGGTGGATATTGGTGGCCACCTGCCAGGTCCACCTGGACCCCCACCATTGTCTTTCTCAGCATTTTCAGTTTCCTTAATTGTAGCACAGTTTACTATTTTTAGCAGTTTTTCGGGTCCTGAACTTCCGGAGTCGTTTTGAGGCCCTAAACGACGTTTTTTTGGAATTCTGGGGCGACCGAGCCCTATGTTGCCTCCCAAAGTGGTAGTACTCGGATAGATCTTTCTAACGAGCTATCGTACGCGTCAAATGGAGATCGTATGCCAAAGTTACGACCCCGGGAAATTGATGTACCAATTTACCCAAACGGGGCCCACAATTTGGCGTTTCATCTTCTAGGGTTAGGTTTCGGTATGTGAAGGGTTTTCCATTGTTTCTCAACAATAAATAGGCCTTCGAGCCTCATTGTAATACAATTCGGAACAGTTCAGAGGCATGTAGCCGCCACATCTCTTCTCAGAGATAAGCTACCATCGCCCTTGCTGGTTTCTTTCCATTTCTGTTTGTAAATATATTTCAGTATTTTACAGTAATGAAATGAAGTATTATTTCCGCCGCATCTCTGTATTTATGGTTATCGCATCTCTGTATTTATGGTTATCTCTGTAATCTATTGCGTTCCTGTTTAAATCCGGATCAATGGTATCAGAGCGGTCTGCTTTTTTCTTTGTTTTTCTTTGCATGTCCCCAACGAGGTCGGGATATAAGGAGTTAGGGCTTGAACTGGTCGAACCTTTGCAAGACCAGCCTCGAAAATCCCGACGGCCTCCCATGGCGGATTAGAAGAAAGACGAGGGGGCAGGAGATCCTATCAAAATCTTGCTCGAAGAAGCGCTCGAGCGACAAAGGAACGCGATGATGGATAGCTTTGCGCAGATCCTTCAGCGGCTACCCAGAGGCGACGCATCGGCTTCCAACAGCGACTCTGGAAATGCCACACCCTTCAAGGTACAAGTTAATTTTGAAATCCCCATCTTCGAGGGTCAAATAGACGCAGATGCCGTAGATAAATGGTTAAATTTGCTAGATGGGTATTTTTCTATTCATGAATTTTCAAGTCGGGAAAAGATTGTTTTCGCTCTTCTCAAAGCAGCCCCCCATGTCAAGGACTGGTGGGAAACCTACTGCGATCAGAAGGATGAAAGTACAGGCTCACTATTTTCAGCCGCACCCACTTGGAGTGACTTCCGGGATGCCATCAAGGAGTAGTATTACCCTGTCGGAAGCTATGAGGACAAATACATCAAATGGACCACACTGCGGCAGGGAAGAGACCAAGATGTGCCGGAGTTCACAAACATTTTTCATACCCTTCGCACACAGTTGGGTATCAAAGATTCTGAGCTACATCTGGTACTCAAATACCGTGGCTGCCTGCACAGATACATCCAGGAAGAGATGGTGTTCTTGAACATCTCCTCGCTCGGCACGACGTACCGATATGCTGTCAGAATCGAGCAAAAGTTCGAACAGTTCAGAAGCGAGACTTTGGATCTGCAAATCCGAAGCCCAAAGGACAAAGCCAAGGCGGGGTAACCCAAGACAACCCGTCGATGCCGCAAGAAAAGAACAACACCACGAAGCCAAAGAAGGACACAGGAAAGTGGTGTGAGTTCCACAAGAGTCCCACTCATAACACAAGTGAGTGTCGGACCAAGCAGTCACTGGTGGCCGAGTTGAAGGCTTCCGAATCAGATGCATGTTCCGACCCTGAGCCAGAAATCGACAAGGGGAATGGAAAAGGGAAGCAAATCATTAATGCGGATCCTAGCGCCACTGTTGCCACTGCCAAGATCAAGAAAAATGAGCCCGAAGATCCAGAGGAAGGGGAGCATCTTTTCCACTCACAGATGTGGGTGAAGGGTTCACCGCTGCGATTCATTGTCGATAGTGGTAGCCAAAAGAACCTGGTTTCAGCAGAGGTCGTGAAGCGGTTGGGCCTACCAACTACACCGCATCCGCAGCCGTACAGTATCGGGTGGCTTCATGAAGGACGAGATCTGAAAGTTCGCCAGCAGTGCCGCCTTCCCTACAGCATCAAACCATTCACAGACAAGGTATTGTGTGATGTTACACCTCTGGATGTTTGTGATGTATTATTAGGCCAGCCATACTTGTGGAGGCGACATGCTGTGTATGAGTCAAGGCCTCGTGCTGTCATTATTTCTCTGAACAATTCATTATACAGGATACCAGAGGTAGCCCCACCTACTGCCACATCTTTGATCACTACCAAGAAAGACAGCAAGCTCATATCGCAGACCAGGAAATTCATTTGTCTGGTTCACTCCCAAAGTAAGGGGAAGATCGTTGCTACATCCATGACCCCTGCAAAGGGTTCCTCCACGCAGCAGCAGCAGAAAAGGGATACGGTCATGATAAAACACAGGAACAACTTCTCCTCACCCACATGGGTACCACACAAGTTTCAGGTGGGCAACAAATTCTGGTTACATCTGCAGAAATAACGCCTTACAAGAGCCCATCAGAAGCTCCGACCACTCCGACATGGTCCTCACAACAGTACCAATGCTATGGGAAACAATGCTTTGAAGCACAACATTCCTCCATTCCTTCGCTTGCACCGATTATTCAATGTGGACCATCATCGACCATGCTTCCCACCATCACTGGACACATCAGAGATTACAGGACATGTTCAACAGATGGAGGAACTCAATGCAATGGGGACCATTGCTTCCTAAGGGGGGAGGAATGATCCAGGTGGATATTGGTGGCCACCTGCCAGGTCCACCTGGACCCCCACCATTGTCTTTCTCAGCATTTTCAGTTTCCTTAATTGTAGCACAGTTTACTATTTTTAGCAGTTTTTCAGGTCCTGAACTTCCAGAGCCGTTTTGAGGCCCTAAACGACGTTTTTTTGGAATTCTGGGGCGACCGAGCCCTATGTTGCCTCCCAAAGTGGTAGTACTCGGATAGATCTTTCTAACGAGCTATCGTACGCGTCAAACGGAGATCGTATGCCAAAGTTACGACCCCAGGAAATTGATGTACCAATTTACCCAAACGGGGCCCACAATTTGGCGTTTCATCTTCTAGGGTTAGGTTTCGGTATGTGAAGGGTTTTCCATTGTTTCTCAACAATAAATAGGCCTTCGAGCCTCATTGTAATACAATTCGGAACAGTTCAGAGGCATGTAGCCGCCACATCTCTTCTCAGAGATAAGCTACCATCGCCCTAGCTGGTTTCTTTCCATTTCTGTTTGTAAATATATTTCAGTATTTTACAGTAATGAAATGAAGTATTATTTCCGCCGCATCTCTGTATTTATGGTTATCGCATCTCTGTATTTATGGTTATCTCTGTAATCTATTGCGTTCCTGTTTAAATCCGGATCACCATGTGCCAACAGTCAGTGTGCTTTGACCGAGAGTCCTCGTTGTTTCGTGCTGGCTACAACTGTCACTATCCTGAGGTCCTTCCTGATAGCTTGTTGTTCACAAGGTTTTCAAAGTCTGACATGATTTGAAACAGTCAGAACTCTGATAATTTTCATGGATCCAATTCGAATCACAGCCTTCGCACTGAAAAAGCTTTTGGACCACCAAAAGTTTGTTTTCAAGCATTGACTAAGTGAGGGTACAATTGTCTCACTTGTCCAATCTCTATCCATTTTGCACTGATTGGCTTTGAACCCGTGAGCCCAATTCTGAGGTACTCAACATCTCCCCTGTGCGTCTTTCTCACCTTCTTATATAGAACTGTGTCTTCTTGCAATTCATTAAGATATTTAGGTAGCATGTCATCAATAGAAGGCAATTGACTCTGTTCTTCCGGATCTTCAATTAACAAAGGTTCAAATAGTCTCAAGTTGTCTGCATTTACGACTGAGTAGATGTGCATGTAAGCTAGTAGATCAAGGCGAAAATCATTCTCACCAATTTTCTCAAGTATCTTGAAAGGTCCATACCTGATAGGCTTTAGATTTTTAACTTCACCTTGCATCATGTCCTTGCTGATATATAGCCAGACTTGATCACCAACTTGGAAACTATGCTCCATACAATGCTTGTCATGCCTTTTCTTGTATTTAGCCTGGCTCTTTTCCAGTTGTTCCTATACTGCTTGGTGAATCTCTTGGATTTGTTCAATGAACCTAGTTTCCTTTTCCACATTGTTGTGTCCCTCAACTGTTGTGTCCTTACCAAAGACAAAATCCAAAGGAGACCTTGGTGTGAAACCAAAATAGGTCTCAAAAGGATATCTTTGAGTAGAAGAATGTTTGGCTCGGTTGTAAGCATGCTGCACATAACACAAATGTTCATCCCAAAGCATAGGATGTTTGCTACAATATCCCTTAGTAACTGGATCATTGTCCTATTAAACACTTCTATCTGGCCATCAGTTTGTGGATAGAAAGTTGTGCTTTTCTTCAATTTCGTGTCCATCAGTTCCCACAGACCTGACCAAAAATTTCCCACAAATCGGGTGTCTCGATCAGATACAATGGAAGTGGGTAATCCAAAATGAACCCATACATGTTAAAAGAACAATTTTTTCAGTTTGTTCAGTTGTAATTCATTTAGTACAAGGTATCAAAATACACATTTTGTTGAACCTATCCACAACAGCATACAGATAATCAAGACCTTTCCTAGATTTAGGCAGTCCTCCAACAAAGTCCATAGAAACACTTTCCCAAGGATGAGAAAGAACTGGTAATGGAGTGTATAAGCCTACTTTTCTATTGTTGGGCTTGCTTTTAGCACACATAGTACACCCTCTTACATATCTAGAAACTGTCTCATTCATTTTTGGCCAATAACAAAATCTTTGCAGCTGTGCAACTATTTTACTCACCCCAAAGTGACCTGATATTAGAGAAGTGTGTGCTTCTCAAATTATCTTTACTCTTTCAGTTTGTGGAATGTATAGCTTCCCACAATGATATAGGAGTCAGTCCTTTACATGATAATCCAATTATTCTACTCGTTTTCCTTCACTTAAAGTTGCATATACATCTTTAAAGTCTATATCTTGAGCATATTGTTCAATGTAGCTCTCATGTAACACAAAATTATTCTTAAGTATAGTAGATGCATTTATAATGGGTCTAGATAACATATCTACAACTTTATTGTGTATGCCCTTTTTATATCTTATGACTAAATGAAACTGTTGTAGAAAACCCATCCATCTATAGTGTCTTGATTGCTACAACTTAGTTTGGGAGTGCAGATATTGAAGTGGTTGATGATTAGTATGTATAACTATTTCTTTGCCCATTAAGTAATGTTTCCACTTTTTCACACTCTGTACTAATGCATACAATTCTTTATCATATGTGGGATAGTTAACTACTGCATAATTAAATGTCTCAGAATGATAACATATGGGTTTACCGTGCTATTTCAACACTGCTCCCATGGCATAGTCACTGGCATCCATTTGGATCTCAAATGGTCTTTGAAGATCAGGTAGTGCTAGTACTTGTGTTGTACTAATCTTTTCTTTCAAGGTGTCGAAGGCTTTCTGTTGTTTGCCTCCCCACTGAAATACCTTGTTCAATCCTGTTAAAGCATGTAAGGGAGCTGCAATTAAGGAAAAGTTAGAAATGAACTTTCTTCAATTGTGTGATGCTCCTAAGAAGCTCCTGATTTCTATAGCAGATTTTGGTTTAGGCCAGTTTACAATGATTGCCACCTTAGAGCGATCTATCTTCAATTCACCACCCCCTACTATATGTCCCAAATAATTCAAATATGTTTTGCCAAATTCACATTTTGAGAGTTTAACATAAAGTTTTTCTCTTTTCAAAACATCTAGTGTCTGCTTAACATGCTTTAAATGTTCTTCCCATGTTTTGCTAAATATCAGAATGTCATCTAGATACACAATAACAAAATCATCAAGAAAAGGTCTGAGTACATCATTCATTATTCTCATGAAAGAGGCAGGAGCATTATTTAAGCCAAAAGGCATAACCAACCACTCATACAATCCCTGATTTGTTTTGAAAGCAATCTTCCATGCATCTTGTTCTGCAACTCTGACCTGATGATATCCACTATGCAAGTCTAACTCAATTGATCTAACAAATCATCTCTGCGAGGAAGGGGATAATGATTTTTTATTGTTATGTTATTCAGTGCTCGGTAATCAATGCACATTCTCCACAAGCTATCTTTCTTTCTCACCAAAACGATTGGTGACCCACATGGTGATGTGCTAGGTCTAATGAACCCTTTCTCGAGCAACTCCTGCACTTGCTTCTTGATTTATGCATTCTCTAAAGCAAACAACCTGTACATTCCAATGTTAGGCAATGGAGCATCTTGCTGCAAATTAATTTCATGCACTATTTCCTTTTTTGGTGGTAGACCTTCAGGTTCTTGAAACAAGTTATCATACTCTGAAACAACTTTTTCTAAATCAGCTTGTGGTTTAGCATCACAACCCTCAAATACATTGGTTTTATCATGTTTCTTTTCCTTTACAACCATTAGTAAAATTTTTTGCATGGATTTATCATTCGTTTCATCTTCCTTGAGTTTATGAGAGTGTAATTATTCTTGAGCTTATGAGCTCTTACAAAGTATTCAATTCCATCTTTAACAATTAGATACTTGTTCTCAGCTCTATAGAAAATAGCTTTTCTGTCATATAAGTAAGGACTTCCTAAAAAAATTCCACATATATCCAAAGGAATTATGTTTAACTAAACCTCATCTACAAATGCTGACCCAAAAGAAAACTTGAGTTTGCATTGTCTAGTCACTTGTAGTTGTGCTTTATCATTTAACCATCCTAATGGGTATGGTTTCTTGTGAGGTATAGTCAGTAATCCCAACTTCTTTACAATTGCTTCAGAAATTAAATTTACTTGTGAGCCACTATCAAACAAAGTATCAATCTTTTGATGTTTGGAAATAACTCGAATATGGAAAAGCTCATGTATTTTTCTCTCATTTTCTTCATCAATAGTAGATTGTGCAGAATTACTAGTAGATGCTTTAGAATTTTTACCTTTTATACCTATGGCTGCAATGGTTGTTTCATCTCTTGAATCAGATCCCAAATCTTTATGAATAGTTGCAGCAGTCTTCTTCTTCTTGCCCTCAAACTTCTTAAGTCTCAGCTCCGGATGCAGAATCCATCAGTGCTCATCATCATGCCCATCCTTCTTACAGTGAGTGCATGAAGACTTGCTTTTCTGTGTAGTGTTGGCCTTCCTTTCTTTCCACTTTTGTTTTCTTTTCTCCTTATTCTTGCTTGCAGTGGGTTGGGATGATCCCCCAACTTTTGGGTTTCCATTCTTTCCTCTAGCTTCTAGATGCGTAGCTTGAACAAATACCTCATCTATACTAGTGGGATTAAACATGAGGATAGTATGCCTTATGTAGTTGTGTAGACCATCGATGTAATTCAACAGAGTCTCAGGTGAGTCTAATGAGATTCCTAGAATCAATTTTCTCTTCCTAGATTCTTGGGTGTAACCTTGTACACTTTACCCTTTCAATTGTCGAAGAGTTTGCCAACTCATCATGGCTTGCTGCATGTAGGCCAATGGATAGAACTGATTTTTGATTGCAGAAACAAATTCACTCCAAAAAGAAAGAGTCTTACCATGTCTCTTCATGTCAGCTTGGGTCCTACCTTCCCACCAAACCAAGGTAGTGCCTCCAAGGTGTAGGTTGGCTAGCTGAATCTTGCTCTTGTCTGAATCAATACTCTGCACTCTGCAATAAACATCAATTTGTCTAATCCAATTGTCCAGCTTCTCCGCATTCAACTCTCCATCATATATTGGTAAATCAAATTTAACATCTAGTTTAATCAAAGATGTCTTCTTTTTATGTTCAGGGCTATTAGGAGGTGCGAGAAAGCTCTCTTCTTTCCCCTTGTATTTTGAGTGTTCATGGAGGAGAGACTCTTCTTCTCCTTTATCTTGTTTGGAGCAAGATGAATCTCCATCTTTATGTTTTCTAAAGCCCTTATACATTTCCTCTACCATGGACCTTATGGCTAGAAAACTATCTATAAATTGAGGGTCTGGCGCCCCAGAACCTTCCTCTAACATTGTCTTCTGAGGATAGACTCTTCCAATTTCAAGATTAGTTTCGACCAACTCTCCTTCTCCTAACTTGAACTTTGATCTAGTTAGCATTCAACAGCTAAATCCGGCACAAGCTTGTCTAACCTTAACAACCTAGAGCTCTGATACCACTTGATCTGAAAATCACTTATGAGTGATCTCAGTTAATTAATGTAGGTATTACAGACTCATGTGTTAGTGCGTGCCTATGTTATTTTAAGAAATAGATCGATAAGATTGCAAAATACATAGGCATTGGAAAACATTAAGAGAAACACAACAATAAAATGCAAAACACAACAATATAATAAGGATTTCACCCAATCCTCTTGGGCTACATCTCCTGGTCCAGCTTTCAGTGGTGGCCTTTCATATTGTGTCTTTAAGCAAATTTTTTACAATGAGGAGCTCAATTTGAGTCTCCTGTAATAGATGATGCTTGGTAGGGTGGCACTTGGATTCCCCAAGCCACTAGAGTACACAGACTCCCCTTGCCAAGTCTCAACCTCAATTGGTCTTAATGGGATGAGTCCAATTTGGTACTCAGTTCCTGACAGATATCCTCACAGGGATTGCTTGAACCTCTTAAGCCCTCTCAGTTATGTCTTCTCGATGCTGCCTTAGCTCTGTAGGTCAGCTCGACTTCTTTATTCTCTACTTCTTGCTTCAGTCTTTGTTTTGTATCATCTATCTCTCTCTGTTCTCTATCTGTTCATGGCTTAAAGCCAATCTATCCCTTGAATGTTCGCTTCCTCTTTCTTCTCTTCAGATCACCTGCCTCTGTCTGCTAGAATTCCTTGCTTTTGTGTCATTTCCACTGTGTAATGTTTCACAGAGAGGTGGCCACTTGTCCCTTCACGAACTCAGCACTAGCTCTTCCTCAAATGGATGTTATTTTAGTTACTTTGTGAAATGATTCATCTTCCAGCTCAGCAGTCAAATTGGACCCCAAATTTCATATGCCTCAGCCTATTCTTCTGTCAAATCCGGTCTCTCATCGGGTGCAATCTTCGCCGTTTGATCTGGGGCCTCCAGATCCTATGGTCATCGCTTTTATTGTGCGGGTGACTTGCTTGATTGTTAGCCCATGATGAGAGCGGTTTTCTCTCTCATCCGCCGAACACGCGTCATTCAATGTATGGCATCACTTGGTCCTCTGACAAACCTGCTTACTACCTGAAATGCCTTTGATATTCCGTCGGTTTTGGAGTGCGAGACCCGCCTATCGGTTTTAGCGCTTTTCCAACGGTTTTATCTGTTTTTCACATGACCAGGTGCTAGGGATTTTCCTTCTTTGAGGTTTTTATACTGCGATGCATGATTAGCGCCAATCGCGCATCAAAAATGGCCTCTGTTTTCTGATCTAAACTGCTTATTTACTAGTTTGCACCATTACGCGGTCTCCATGGGCCAAAGGTCAGCGCGCTTTGACCAAGGGTCCTCGTTCTTCCATGCTGGCTACAACTGCCACTGTCCAGAGGTCCTTCCTGACAGCTCATTGTTCACAAGGTTTTCGAAGTCTGACATGATTTGAAACAGTTATAGAACTCTGATGATTTTCATGGATCCAATTCGGATCAACCTTTCTCAGCCTTCCCTATTCCCACCAGACACACAATTGGAACTCATTCCTAGTTCAACTAGCGTAAATGATCTTTGTACAATAGATATTAGTAGTATTAGTACTAGTGTAGGGTGTAGCCCTTATACATATGATGTTTAGACTTTGTTTTTTGATGGTTCCAAAACACAAGAAGGATTTGGAGCTGGTTGTGTTTTATTAGACCCACGAAAAAGAAAACACTTGATCTCAAGTAGCTTAGAATTTGAGTGCACTAATAACACAAAGAAATATGAAACACTCATCCTGGGCTTATAAAAGGCTATTGACCTCAATGTTGGGGTTCTTAAAGTAGTAAGTGACTCAGATATTTTCGTGTGGTAGGTACGCAATACTATACACTACGTGTTTCCTAATTTGAAAAGCTATCAACAAGAGGTATGTCGTTTAATTTATTAGTTTCAAGATTTTAATATCATATATGTTCCTAGAACATGTAACACAATAGTAGATGCATTAGCAAATGCTGCAGCTAGGTTGTCACCGCTTAGGGATGGTTTTTCTATTGAAATTATTTACAAACAATTTGCTCCTCATAATATCACTAATTTATGTGTTTTTAATGATGACCAACAGATATTTCATTTCATGGTAAACACTGATGTATTCAAAGTTGCAACTACTGATGAAGACGAGCTCGAAAAAGCATTGCAAGATGCAGCTCATGCAAACAAGGAGAACCCCATGCCGAAAGGCGTGGTATCATTAGAAATTTTTTATTACTTACATAATTGCTTCATAGGGCCAATCAATGCTAAAACCCACAGTTCAACGTTGTCGCATGAACATATTAATCTTGGAACGAAGAAAGATATGAAGTTTTCCAATCTCAATACTTGTTGTACACCACAAGATAGGCAAGCCTTCATTCTCTTATTCAAGTAGTATCGAGATGTTTGTGTGGACATACAATGAGCTAAAAACTTACGCCACACGAATAATCCTGCACGTCATCCCAATCAAGGAAGGGGCCAACCCTTTTAAGAAAAAGTTGCAGAAGGTACATCCAACGCTTGAGCCCCTAATTCAAATAGAGCTAAGGAAACTGCTAGATGCTTGAATCACCTATAAAGTGTCACATTCAACCTGGGTATCTAACCTGGTCCCAATGAGGAAGAAGTCTAGGGAAATCCACTTGTGTGTCGATTTTCGAAATTTGAATTGTGTCTCAGAAAACTAACATGTTTCATCTATGGAATAGATATTGTAGACAATATCAAGGTTAGAAATGTCTCTTTGCTTGATGGTTACTTAGGATACAACTAGGTTTTGGTCTTAGAGTAACTAACTAAAAACTACATTCTGAACTAAGTGGGGCACGTTGACATTCAGAAGAATTCCATTTGGGCTTTTTAATTCCAGTGCAACCTTTCAACATGCAATGGACATTGCATTTTGTGGACTGACCAGACAAAGCATGGTGGTGTATCTTGATGATGTCATGGTTTTTTCAAAGAAATATCTGACCACCTACACCACTTTAAGCAAATCTTCAAGAGATCTCGAAAGTATGGGATATCGCTTAATCCCAAGAAGAGTATTTTCATAATATTCAAGGGAAACCTCTTATGCCATATTATCGTGAAAAGTGGGATTAAAGTGGAACTTGAAAGGGTCAAATGCATTATGCAGATTCCTTTCCCAGTAAACAAGAATTCCATATAGTCCTTCCTAGGGAAAATCAACTTTCTCTACAAATTCATCTATGATTACACTCAAATTGTTAAACATGTGCAGGAGGGGTAAAGAAGGACACGATATAAAAGTGAGATAAAACAGAAAAGGATTCATTTTCCCATATTAAGAAATCTATCGTAGAAGAAGCAACCTTATATAGCCTAGATTTCAACAAATATTTTCTGCTCTACACTTTCGCTTCTGACACTTCTCTTGCCAACGTACTTATGCAAAAAGATGATCAGAACAATGAGCGGACAATATATTTTTATGAGTGTCATCCTACAAGGACCTGAGAATAATTATCCTATCATTGATAAATAGGAATATGCAATCTATAAGGCAGTAAAGAAATTCCATCCCTATCTCTTGAAGATTCATTGCATTATCTTTTTTCGGCACCCAACAATCAGATCATTGTTTGTCCAACAAGAGTGGAGCGAGAGAAGAGCGAACTAGATGACTATTCTACAAGAGTATGACTTAGAATTCAAACTAGTTCATACCATCAAGGGCCATGGTCTATATCGGAAAACATAAGAAGTGGTGGATGAAAAAGGAGATGATCCATCCAGTTGGGATCAATAAATCGAGATGTGTAATGTTGAGTGAGCCTCCCCCCTTCCATTCATAACTCTTGGTACACAAATGTGTTCTAATATCTCAAGCATGAAACTTTTCCCTCTCAATTATCTGCACAGTAGAAGAGGGTAGTCAAATTTAAAGAATTATCTTACTAGTTGGTGCATGGGGTGCTTTTTAGAAAGCACCATAATGGAGTATTTCTCAGGTACCTAGAAGAACATGATTCATAGAGCATGTTGTGTGATCTCCATGATGGACCGGTTGGGGGACACTTTGTAGGTGACACAACAGTGAAAAAATTTATGTAGATCAGTTTTTATTGGCCTGCATTATTCAAATATGCTCATGCGCATGCCTGCAAGTGTCTGGTCTGTCATAAATGTGCCAACCGATGAAAGAAGTTAGCCACCCCATTGTATTCTATCACTATGGAAGAACCATTTCAACAATGGGGTCTAGATTTTATTTGTGAGATTTTTTTGTAATCATCAAAGTAGCACCATTGCATTGTCACTTCCAGTGATTACTTCAAGCCATGGGAAGAAGCGGTTCCACTCAAGCAGGTAAATGATCATGAAGTAATCGATTTCCTTAAGAAAAATATCATTTCCAGGTTTGGTATTCCAACTTCACTTGTTTTTGACATTGCAATGTACTTTTCATCCTTAGTATTATATGATTTTGAATTGGAAAATGGTATTTTATTGAAACATTCTGCTAATTGTTATCCGTAGGGAAATGGTCTTGTTGAGTCCACTAATAAGAAACTTACCCACATTATCAAGAAGATCATTTTGTGTAGACAGAGTAACTCGAACTCCGCTTTGGTGAATGCTTATGGGTTGACTAAGTCACACCAAAACCTTCTGTGAATACATCTCCTTACTTCCTAATGTATGGAAAAGAAGCCATCCTAGCCCCGAACATCTATTTGCACGTCCTTCAACTTTCACAAGAATACTAGGGCAAGTCATGCTTATTGGTTCAAAGTAGGATAGACACTTTCCACAAGCTACAGGAAGAAAGAAAGAAAAAAATTCCCTTCACCAGAGTTGTATCAAGAGGTGGTTCAACAAGAAGTTTGTAGGAAAAAATGAATTTAGTATGGGTGACCTAGCCTTGAAGTGGGACAAATCCCATGAATACAAAGGAAAACACAACAAGTTCCAATCCCTATGGATCAAACCATTCACTGTCCACAAAAAGCTTGGCCAACACACAGATCATATTCAATCTCTACATGGGAAGATTAACTCTCTTCCTATTAATGGCCAAGATTTAAAAAAACATTTTCAATGATGATCTAGGGTTTTTCCCTACCCTATGTACATAGTTTGTTTTCTTATTTATTGTCTATTTGGTATTGTGTTATTTTTCATTTCTGTAAATAAGTATCATATGTAAATGTGTTCTCCAGCTTCTTTATGTGTGGCTAAGTTGAAAATAGTCTTGTTACACTACAAAATTTGGCTAACCTTAGCCCTCCTTCTTTGTGTTGGTTACATCTTTTGGTCAATGATGTTCTGATGTAAAATACGATCCATATTTAAGGATATTTTTGTGTAAAACCGCGATACCTATGTATATTCTGAAAACCTTATCCCACACTCGATTCCTTATGTTTCAGTGTTTTCACACTTATCCAAACAATAGAAGAGGAAAAGGGGAAAAAAACCTAAATGAACCAACCTAAATCAGAGGTCTCTATATGCTTCTCTAAAGGAACAACCTCTTCTTCTCTCAATAATTTGGGATCCCTCTTCTGCCCATAAAATGAATAACTGATTATGCAGTGTCCTATATAAATATATAAATATAGGCGAAAGAATAGAAAGGATTCCTATGCAAAGAGGTGAAGCAAGCAACTTCGTCAGGGTATTGTCTAGGCTTATTGAAAGCAGAGCAATTTTTGTGTTCTTGTAATGACTTTGTCGGGGTGCTATCTAGGCCTGCTGGTAGCAGAGCAACAATAGAGATGAAAACAATAATTTGAAAATATAAAGTACGCAAACTATAATACCATTTCCAATTTGAAACATTGCGATATGGCTGATCTTAAGTTTGTGTTCAGCCAAGATGGTAACATGGGGCCATGTTTATCCACAGGGTAAGTGGGGACTCCAAAGTGATCTGCACGATGACTCAATACTCCCTGAAGAACTATGACCCTGCTAAAAGAACCAACCAAGATACAAAAGCTAGAATTCTACTTGTGTTTCACCAAGTGTTTTTGTTGCTACAACACCCTCCAAAATTTTGGCCCACACCCAAATTTCAAATCCTACTTTGGTCTTGCATACTATCGTCACAAACATTGAGACTCATTACATATGTTTTCTCTAAGTTTTTTTTCCCATTTGCAAGAAAATCAAAGTGTCATCCTTTTACATGTCAAGTGTTGTACGATGTATATAGGATTTTTTGGTGGTGTCACGGGTTTATATTTGTGTAAGTGAGTTTTTCTTACCATGTAAACATTAGTCACTCATTTCTAGAGTTTTGAGCACTATCACACAAATGTCGCCACGGTCGTCGCAAAGTGTATCTTTGGTGTCACACTTGTAATCACAAAGATGTTGCACTAAGGGAAGTTTGTTTTTCATGTGTTATGGGTGATCTATGTTGTGTCGTCAAGTGTTCTAAGCATGTTATCACATTTAAGTCTTATCACTATTCACATTATCTTTGTCGATCCCACACTTAGCCAAATTCAAAAAGACTCCCAATCAAGCAACTTAGCCTCATCCAGTTGTTTTAAAATGTGCATTGTACAGTCTCAACCCTCAAGCTGCAACCCTACCTCATGGCACTATCCAATGCACATTTCCTACCTCCCAATATTGTGCACTATGAAATCACAATGCTCAAGGTAAACCTCTAACCACAAAAAAATATGTAATTTCTTCCTCCATACCATTTAGTATTATGCATCGCACAATCACAAGGTTCAAACCCTAGCCCCAAGCCCTTGAAATGTGAAAATGTGCAATCACCTAGCCTCCTCTGCCTTCCACAAATGCTCAATGAGAAAAATCAGTGCTCAAGCCCTCAACCTGGTTCCCTAAGCTCCCTAACTACGCAATCTTCTTGATAAATGCAGAGTGAACTGCACATTTCACAATTTCAAGGCTCAATCCTAACCCTTGAATACCTAAGTTGTGCAATTGCGTAGTCACTAAGCCTTTCCCTTAACCTTCCACCTTGTTTTGGCTTAGTTAGTGGATTGTCATGTAGAATATTAGACTAGGGGTTTATCGGGTAGATGTCGTCTTGTTATGAGTGAATTGAAAATGCAGGTACTCTATCATACCATGACAGAATGATGAAGAGGGATATGGAGAAGGGGAACATGCAAGACGACACCTCTATAGATGAATATGCAAGTGGATCTATAAGAAGAAAGGAAAGGGACACTAGTTTATGATCATTTTTCAAGATCTGATATCACTGAACACTCCTTATCTCTAAGCCATATGGAGGTGGACAAAAGAAAATTCTCAAGAAGACACATAGTTAGAAGCAACAAGAATGACTTGAAATTTCCAATTCATCATGCAGTCCATGTCATTAGTTTCATGTTATGAGTCACCATAAGCCACATCACTTTTGTGGATTATGTAAACTCTTATTCAAAATGTATTGTAAAGTGGAAGTCCAAAAGACATGTACAGAATATAAAAAGTCATGTAAAGTTGAAAAGTCATAGGAAGTCAAATAGTCATGACATTAGTCAAAGAGTCACAAGGGAGGTGAAGCATCGAACCATTGGTTATATATACACTTTCATTGTATTAGCAAAGGAATTTTCACCTTGGCTCCTCCCGCAAGGCATCTGAGAGACAAGCTAGTTCTTTTGGGGATAAAGTAGTGACTCCAACGCACCACTATTATAACTTGTGGTGTTCGTTCTATACATGTGTCTTGAGACTTTTACTTAATACATGAAGCTTGATGACCAGCATTTTCTTAATGCATGGATTATGGATGTTAGTAATTTTTTCCTATGAATGTCTATGATTCATGTTTGTTTTCACCTATACTATAGTAGTTGAACTATTTCAATTATTTTAGTGCTTATCATATTGAGAATGTGTTATAGTGGTTGCAATTCCCATTGCATATTTGTGGACTGTTCCGATGGATGTTAGATGAATATCTCTTTTCAGTGTGTGTTTCTACTAGAGTGGTACTACTACCTCTCTCTTAGAGGCTCACTTTCTTTTCCCCTCCGCAATAAAAGAACCTTGACACACCTACAACCAAACACTAACCAAGCACACTTACTTTCTTTTCAAAGGCACACATGAGTTCCTCTCTCTAACTAACAGTTAGAGCCAAGGGAAGTCTCTAAGAACATGATAAACACGTCATATTCTGGATGGGGATCCTAACCCAAATGGTGTGAGGTCTTATTGGGACCACATATCAGGGAGACCCCTCGAATGTTGATAGGTCCAACACTATCAATAGGTTCTTCTACTACAGGGGAAAATTAAGTGAGCCTTTAAGAGAGAAGTAATAGTACTACCTTAATGGAGACACACGTGAATGAGAAATGTTTGTTTAAAATCAAGAAAAATAGTTCACAAGGATCTGATGATCATTATAAACATAACAACACATTTCTGACAAGAAGCACAAAAGTAATTGAAATAGTTCAAGTAATCCAGTACTAATGAAAGAATACATGAACCATAAACATTCAAATTATAGTCTTATAAATATTCACAATCCATCTGTGAAAACATGTTGGCCTCGAAGGCTTCAATACTAAGAAAAAAAATTTGGGAATCACGATTATCGTTAGACCAAAACCCGCAGGGGTTAGTCAAAGATCACATCACCAGAGGTAAGGATTCACGAGAGGCGGTTCGTCCATTTCGCAAAACACACAAGGAGCATTGGTTTATCCAATGCCTAAAAATATCCCCCCCAACACAAGCCGAGTGTGTATTGAACTCGTGACCTATGCTTTGATACCATTTGCTGGGAACCACGATTTTCGTTAGACCAAAACTTGCAGATGTTAGTGAACGATCACATCTCCAGAGATAAGGATCCACGAGAGGTGGTTAGTCTATGTCGCGAAACACACAGGGAGCGTTGGTTTATCCAATGTCCAATAGTATTTTGGAAGATATAGAGTTTTGATTCCACTTAATCATAATGACCTTCAGAAATATTTTGCACACAGTTTACTAGAAAATCAGTTAAAATTAGCAAATATCTATGAAATTCCATAAAATTTATATCTACTGAAAGTAGATTGAATTCTGCAAATGTTGGTATTGGTTCCAAAAGTAAATTCACCATATTTTATGGATTTAAACCATTATAAACTTGAAGAAAGGTGATCAGAGATGATTTGTTGCATAGTTGCAGGTTTTCAGTCAAAAAAAAAAATCAGCTGAATTGAATTTTTCTGCGAACGTACGTTAAAAAATAAATAAAAAATTAGCCAAACATTTTTAAAAGTTCAGCCAAAAAATTTATCCATATTTTTCGTCGGTCGCAAAATTGAAATGGTGTGACCTTTCGATATAACTATTTTGGCTAAACACGATAATTAAACTCGGCCAAAACGTTATTTTCACACTCACATTCTTCATGTGTATCTTTCGAATTCCAAACTTCTTTGCATCTATTTTTTGGACAAAAAAAAATTGGGATGGCTTTTTAAAGTGCGTTTTTTAGGCTGAATTTTGAAAGTAATTCTTTTGGGCTGGATTTTGAAAGTGAGTTTTTTGGGATGAATTTTGAAAGTGAGTCTTTTGGGTTGAATTTTGAAAGTGATTTTTTTGGGCTGACTTTTGAAAGTGAGTTTTTTAGGCTGAATTTAGAAAGTGAATTTTTTTGCTGGATTTTGAAAGTGAGTCTTTTGGCTAGATTTTGAAATTGAGATTTTTTGGGCTTAATTTTAAAAATCTACATAGATTGAATTTACATGGGAAATCGAAGAAATTGCAAGAGAAAATATGATTGAATAAGAGACATTGAGGCTCGTAGAGAATACTCGAGAAACCATTACAAAAGAAAGAAGGAATAAAACATAAATATTGAAAGGGAAAATCAATCTCAACAATAAGTTGAACTAGGTATGTAAATGTAAATATTATAAATGATATTTAAAAGTTAATAGTGTATTCTAGAATTTAATTTTTATTTGATGAACCAATTTGAAAAATATTTTGCAATGTAAACAGAGAGAGATTTTCCTCATAACATTTATGATGAGATTGAAAATGTTGAAAGACAAAGTGAAAAAGAAATTGAACCAATGACTGATGATGTTGTTGAAGATGTTGAAAGAGATCCAAGTGAAATAGTTGAATTACCCTTAGGTATGTAATATATGTCATGTATTATGGAAATTATACATATTTATTAGTTTCAATTTCATGAACTCTATTTTTTTATTTAATTATTTAATGTATATTTATACTCATTTACATTAAATTCTCATATGTACAGATGAAATCAATATCGATGATGAGATGTTAGAAAATGTCAACACTACTACATATGGAGATAAAAAAGTTGACCATATTATAATATATCATGTTAATATCATTATTGATAAGTTCTTCAAAGATGAAAATGTGTTAGTTCAAGCTCAAATTTTGAGATGTCTCTTAATATCAAAGAAATGAAAAGAAGCTATAACACTATTGGGTATTCAAAATTCAACGAAAGATAAAGAGGTGAAAGAAAATGTGATTCAAAATATAAATAGTGCTCTAAAATCAATTGGAAGATCTAGAAAGAAATCTGATTTAAATGCACATAGATCACTACAAATGGCAATGTTTTTATCAACTACTAAAGAAAAGTGTTTGGTAAAATCTAAGGAAAAAGCATTAGGGACCTCATGAAAAACATTGCACAAACATAGGAAATTTAAATTGCAAATAACTGTAAATGATGAGCTTTCTTGTTGGACAATGATTTATATGCAACCATACAAAGATGGACTCGGAGAAGATGTTAAAAATAAATATATGACTATTGGATGAAAAATTCATGTGTCTCACTAAAAGTAAGAGATGTGATGCGACGAACAATAACACGAAATTAGTATAAAGAACATGCAAAACATATCTTGGACACCACTAAAATAGAGTTGTTCAATAAGTTCATAGAAGAGAATCGTGGAATTAATGTCTCAATCAGTACTTTTCTACAACAAAATCCATGCTATGTTAAACCTATCACTATATGCAACACTTGTTGTTGTCGTTATCATGGGGAATTTCAATTATACTATGACACCTTCCTTAATTTTGGTAAAACAATTTGGAAAAATGTTATAGACATTTTTGGGCACTGCAACCCCAATCAAACATGTCCATAAACCAAGGACTCCTAAGTCCCTAAAAGTGTTTTTCCATCCCCTAAAAGAACAAGGTCAGCTGATTACATCATCTCCCAGAAGTTCTCCATGAAAAACTACTCAGAACTGGTCAAAGTTGGACCATCTCACCTGCTCCATGGTCAAAGTGCGATGCATCCCACCTAAATGCACACAGGAGGTGCAATGCATACTAAAAATCCCTTATATGGGGTGCGATGGGCGAGAGTGGACAAATGGCAGAGTCAATTTGCGAGGTGGATGATCATGGAATCTTCCAGAAACTTCTCCTATGACACTTGCCTCTCTGAATTCGCCCAGGGATGAGTAAGAGATCATCAATATCCAAGTGGAATCAAGAACTATCAGAGAGAGGACACTAATCAAATCTCAAAAGCTGACTCACCTCCCTGCAATCATCTATATATGGATCCCTCATCCCAGAGATCCAGGGGCTGGAATTTTGTATCTCACAAGGAAGTGCTGCTGGTTTCTTGGTGTAACATCATAGTGTTGGGTGATCTATTATTTTCATGAGGTGAAGAAGGGCTTTCTTGCTGAGAGGATGACGCTGGGTCAAAACAATTGGTTGTAATCGTCTTTGCTATTCTTGATATTAATAAATCTATTCAAGTTTTCCTCCACATTCTTGTATGATTGATGATATATGCATTTGTGTGGTCAATATATATCTGGTCCTATATTGTTTGTGATAGTAGATCTCTGTTCTTGGATAGTGTTATGCTGCTTTGATTCCACAGGTGTTATTTGAAGCTAGGTAGACAAGGAAGCGAGTGGCAAAGATCTATCAGAAGGGAGAGGAATCAATCAAGGAACCAAGCGCAAGACAGAGGTTGGTCTCCTTTGTTCCTCTCTTATCTACTTCTCATAAAAGAAAAAGAAAGTAGTTTTAGTTTGTTTGTTTCTAAGATAGCTACCAGTCTTAGTGGGACTAGCAGCTCTGCATAGACACTAGATTTCCCGATAACAAAATGGCGACTCCGCTGGGGAGAAAATAGCTTGTTTGCTTTTCTATACTTGTTTGTTTTATAAACTTACAGATGGAGCCTGAAGTCAAGCCAGCTAGCCTTCAAACTGCATTTGCTATGCGAGTTCAAAGTAGATCAATGCTGCTTCAGTCTATCTCTAGGTTTTGTTTATAAACTGAATAATTGATTTGTAAACATCCTAATTGCCCTTGTGGTGGCTCTAGTAACCTCCTTAGATCTACCCCTGTGATTTATTTACTGATTATCACTTGCTCGGCCTAAATCCCTGAATTGTGCTACAAACTGTGATCAAGAACTGGATCAAAAGTCTCGCACTGTACCATTGCACCCTCTCTTCAAGGATATTAGTATGCATCTCACTTCCCGAGTGTTGTAGGTGGGATGCATACTGTAATCCCTGTGTAACCGGTGCGATGGTCAGAGAAGGCTAATTTTGCCTCCAGACTTTGGTTTTTCTTCACTCTTTTCAGCTCTATTCAGGAGTTTTGCTGTCTGTAGTCAGTATACCTCTGTGGAAACCCCCTTCCTTGCCATTATTCTGCCTCCATTGTGCAAATAACTATAAATGTTTTTATGTATTGTGAGCCATTTTCAGTTCTCTTTTACAGAGAAGTAGCGTAATTGAACTGTCGTTTCTTGATTTGGAAGTTTCGCAAGTGTCGTTTTCAGTCATAGAAGAGAATCTGATTGTTCTTGATAGTAGATTACATTGTTACTCTTGTATTTGATTTGAACTAGTAGTTTTTCAAGTGTCGAAAGCACGTTTTCAATTCCAAATCACAAAGTTCATCATTTTCTTCATTTTGTCTTGAAAAGAAGCTTGTTAGTAATGTCACTTTGAAAAATAATTCAAATTTGCGCTTAGCTTTCTTTTTATCATTCACACATTAAGAAGGCTGAAAACAAATACATGCATGTGCATTTTCATTTAGACTATTTGTTGGTTTGTATTAGGATAGTGCATATAGTGTGTGCTCTCTGCTCTATGTTGAAAGAATATCATCTCTCTTTCTTTAGTAGCTAGGATTTTCATTGCAAAAAGAAGATTAAACGATTGTTTATCATCATAGATTACATTTTAGGAATTATATATCTACATCACGCGGTGAACCTGAAAGGAAAATTTCTTAAACAAGATCAACTGTAAAATAAATTTAATGAATCTAAAAACGCTTTGGAACCTAAAGCACAACATTTAGAAGTCTAGGCTAGAGACGTATTCCGACGTCGTAAAGCCTGATAACTATTGTTTTCATTGCTGGTTGGGTGATTCCTCCACATTGAGACGACAAGTGCCAGTACGGACTTGTGATCCCACGTACCGTCGAGTATATATTGGGAGACCACAATAGGCTATATCCCTTATCCATAGGAAGTTGTGTCTACCGCCCTATCGATCACAATGCACTGAACACAGCATTCGGGAAGATTGACTGTCGTACCATAAAAAGTATTCTGTAGTTTTGTGATTGGTTTGGTAATCCCTCTGTCTAGATTTCTAGAGTAGTCTCTTTTGTTCCTTTTCAGACTCCTTAAAGGAAAAGGTCCATCTGAGCACTTGTCACTTCAAGCTCATTAAAAATCGAAGGTGACTAGAGTCATCTTTTGTTTTTTCTCGACTCTTAAAAATGGAAAAAACAAGTTGTGTCAAAGCGTCTAAAATTAATTTAATTCAGAAACATATTTCACCTTGATTTTTAGTTTATCGAGTAATTTGCAATCGTGGAAGAAAGTCAATTGAAACCCCATCATTCATGCAGGCTTACGAGTCAACCGTCTTTGTCTCCAAAATCAAAACTATTACGGATGAAGCGAACTCGTTTAACCGGTTCAAAATCCCCTGGTAAAGTTGGAACAAGTGTTCCGACACCATCGGAGACTCCAATTACTCCAAACATTTCTGGTATCCCTACCTTTATAGAAGAAGTTCCGCAGCCACCAAAGGATAGTAGAGCTGATCCTAATGTGAAGGTAAACACTTGTATTACTAAACCAGCTCCATCTACAGCTTATTCAAAACGTGTTATTCCGCAAACATCTGTTGCTGTAGAATCTATACCTTCTTCAATACCAGAAATATTTTACGGACCTGACGATCTACCTCTTCCACCTGGTCTGATTGCTATAGAAGAGATTATGGAGGATCCTCCATCTAGTACTCCATCACAATTTGGAGTCAAGATCACCCTATATCCTTCTTCATCAGAAATTAGTCTATCGTTATCAGAAGCTCCTGTAGAATCACTAGGAAATATTTTGGATAGACTAGAAATGTCTGAACAACCGTCGACATATAGGATTGTGTCATCTGACACAACTATGGCAGAACTTCCTACTATCACTCCAACAATGTTCATCGGAATACCATCTGTCCCAACTAGCTCTCAATCGCTAGATGGGGCCCACTCAGGGGCTATTTGGACAGTATGGTCCGTTCTCGTTTGTTCATCCAGAATAATATCCGTGAGCTCTTATGTTGAGTCTCAGAAAATTGATCCTTCACGATGTCAATTTGGGCAGTCCCGTCCTCAAGGGAAAATCATTCCTTTGAGTACCGGATTACCACCGTATGGGGGGAAATATACCCTTTCATTATCTCCTTCGGGAGAACAACCATACGAGAATTCACAACAAAATTCAGGTTATGTTGGAATTACATCTAGCGGTTGGGTGCCAATATTGCCTCAACAACCAAGAGTTGTATACCTGATGCAACAATGTTTACCTATGTCAAATATATCAACTACGCCGGCCATTGTGACGGTGTCGCAAGTGCAAGCATTGCCTATTTTATGTCAACCTCAGGTTTCTCAGGTCGTAATGCAACAACCTCTTATCCCTGCGACTCAACCACAATCTCCAACTAGTGGAATGACAGAGGCCCAAACGGGTACAATTACCCCTCATCTTGGTCAAACAGCTAGTATTGGACAACAGCACATGGCTTCACAACCATGGTTGGTGAAATATCAACAACCGCAATTCCAACAAGTTTACCAAGGATCTGAGCAACAAATATTTGCAAATAATGGGCAGTCGTATATTCAAAACAGTCAAAATCAACCATTCTATAATGGTTATGCCCATCAACCTTACCAAAGTTAATAGCATCAAATGCATTATGCTGGTATGCAAAGACCAACTGCTCAGACAATTCCATCTTATCCTGGGTATGCTTTGCCAAACCTGAATCAACAGTTACCCTTCGTGGTGACTTTAGCGTTACCGTTTCTAAATTGGCTAACGAATGATCCAATTTCTTACGCCCCTTGCATTCCGCATAAACTTCTGTCAGATATTCCTAAATTTAATGGAAATCCGGGTGAAGACCCGTCGAATCATGTGATGACCTTTCATCTGTGGTGCTCATCAAACACCCTAAATGATGATTCGATTAGGCTTCGCCTTTTTCAAAGAATGTTAACTGGTCCAGTAGCAAAATGGTATATCGAATTACCTAGAGCTTCGTTTGATAACGTTAGTACCCTAGCTAAAACCTTTTTAACCCATTTTCAGTTACCCATAAGGTACGAAACAGGAAAATAACTTATTACCAATTTTAAGTAAACAACGACCACTCACATATCCAATCATATTCATGAGTGGCGACGTCATCGTAGAATGGTAAAAACGTACGTTCCTGATCAGCTTTTAGCTGAATGGTTTATTAAGTCATTATTACCTTCCATTACAGAAGATGTGGCAAAGGGAGGAGTTATCACTGAAGAGCAAGTTATTGCTCGTGTGCAATATTTAGACTTGATTTATACTCATTCTGGCATGCTCTACGATAAAATCCCTTACGCTCCCAGACCAGAATTTTATGTTCCTCCTCCTCCTAAATCGAACAATGACTCTCATTCCGGCGATGGCGTGATTGGCACGACAGACAAGAAATCAACAAAGGCTACATCTAAAAAGGCCCGTAAGATTTATAATCAAAATGCAAATGAGGAACTTCTCGCCTCGGAAGTAAATGCCGTGTCAGCTGACAAAGGCAAAGAAACCAAGCAACCAGGAGGCAAGAAGAAAAACAAAGGGAAGAAGAAGAAACAGGAGGAATCATCACCTGAAAAATCTTCTGCAAACCCTTCTGGAGACAAGACACCAAATCATCCATGTCTTATATGTGATGAGGATCATTGGATAAGAGATTGTCCATATAAAGCTGATATTAAAAAATTCTGCAAGAATTCAAAAACCTCGGCGGTATTAACTGATCCATTTCCAAATCCAGGAACAAATCTGGTTAGCAGTGATAATGCTTCCCGTCACAAGTACTGATGTTGTCGGTTTCGAAGCAGCAAAATGATGCTTTGATAATGACAAGGAATAAAGATTACGGGAATCCACAGTTGTCGAACAACAAGGATAAAGATCAACCTAGTAGTTCGAAAACAACTTCGACAGAAGTTGTGCCACCCATCATTCCAGAGCTAACCATAAAACCGCCAAAGGGAGTAGTACACAAGTCGACATTTAATCCTCATGCCAGAGCAACACAACATTATAATATAGTGGAAGATCTGGCCCAATCGCCATACGCTATGTCGACACTTGAGGTACTGCAAAATTGCCCCTCCCAAAAGCAGGCTTTATTATCAGCAATAGGTGGGATTGACCGAAAGGATTCTAATCTTGTGTCCTTTAATCACAAAGGATATGATCCTCAGTTACCAGCTCAACTAGCTTTCCTCATTCAAGTGAAAGCCCTCAACAAAACTATTCATCGAACAATTATTGATGAGGGGGCATCTACATGTATTATGTCAACGAGTTGCTGGAAAACTTTAGGATCTCCAACCTTGTCGCGATCTTCGACAACATTAAAAGCATTTGATGGATGAACATATACCCCATATGGTATTTTAAGTAACTTGCAATTTGAACTGGGGGGGAAACAGTAGAAATAGATGTTGAAGTAATCGACGGAAACCTCGATTACAACATCCTACTGGGAAGGCCCTGGATATATGCTATGGTTGCGGTTGTGTCGACCTACTTCAGGAAGATTGCATTTCCCTTTCAAGGGGTAATTACAATCGTCGACCAACAAACATTTCCCCCCCAATAGTTCCCAAGTTACGGGAAGCATTCCGATGATTTATGGAAGCCCCCATTCGCTTCAAAATATCGGAGTAGGCCTACTAAAAGACCCTATATTAATGGGAACTTTTTCCATCCCACCTCCAATCAATCTGGCGGAAGTGGCGACTATAGGAACCTGCAATATGATACCTTCTATTCAAAAGATCTTAGAAGACGATATTAGCATGGATCACCTGCAGGTATTGCCTCCAAGCCCAATAAAAATATTGTAGCAATCAATGTTTTTGGCATGGGAGGCAAACCCAAATCAACGCTCATCGAGCGTTTGGATAGATAGGTCTAAGGAATATGGCACCCCTTTAGATCCTTGGTCGCAAGTACATTACACAGCCGAAGGAATTGTTCAGTCAATGATAATTGACGGGGCGTCATGGGAAGATTACTACCATCATTCCCATCTTCCGGATTGTCAAGAAGATACTCCTAATGACCTTCATCATCCTTCAATTTTTTATTTCCTTATCAAATACTATAAACACGCTTGATTCCGAACGAAACTTGTCCAATATCGAAGAGACTATCGCCATAAATATCTTGACCAAAACAGATGTTGTAGAGAATATTTATGTTGGCAAACGTTGTTCTCCTTCAGAACTAGAAATATACAAAGTTCTTTTTCGTGAATTCAGAGATGTCTTTGCTTGGTCATATGATGAAATGTCAGGCATTGACTCAAGTATAGTTGAACACGAAATAGAGATGTATCCAGATGTCAAACCAATATGACAACGGCTACGGCAGGTGCACCCCAAGAAAGCCATTGCCATCAAGGAACGATTGGGTATCGAACATTGTTCCTGTAATGAAAAAACAAGGAACGATTAGAGTGTGCATCGATTATAGGGATGTAAATCAAGCTTGTCGAAAAGACAACTACCCTACACCCTTTATTGACCAGATAATTGATGAATGCGCCGGATGTGAAATCTTTTCATTTATGGATGGATTCTCCGGGTATAATCAAATAAATATCCACCCACAGGACCAGTCAAAGACTACATTTATTTGTCCATGGGGCACATTTGCATATCGCAAGTTACCCTTTGGTTTAAGAACGCAGGGGAAAACTTTCAGACGGCAATGAATTATGCCTTCCATGACATCAAAAAAATCGTTCAACCATATCTTGACGATCTTCCGGCTCATTCACGGAAGCAGACCGACCATCCGCAGCATTTGAGAGTGATATTTCTACGTTGCCGACACTACAAGATATGACTCAATCCACATAAATTTGTGTTCTGTGTCAGTTCTGGTCGTTTTCTTGGCTTTGTAGTCTCAAAAGATGGGATTCGTCTTGACCCATGTAAGGTTCAGGCAATCATAAATTTGCCTCCACCTTCAAATTTGCTTCAGATTCAAAAACTCCAAGGGAAAGCAAACTTTCTGAGGAGGTTCATACCAAATTACACCGAACTTGCTAAAGGTTATACACATCTATTGAAAAATGAAGTACCCTTCGTCTGGGATCAGGTCACGCAAGCTTCCTTTGATGCTTTAAATGAATCACTAATAAAAGCATCATTAATGTACACTCCTAATTATCAAAAAGACTTTAACATGTATCTGGCTGCAGTAGATACAACCATCGCAATGGTTTTAGTTCAAGAAGACAATGGAATTGAACATCCTATATATTATTTGAGTAGAAACTTAAATGATACAGAAAGCAAGTATTCCTACATTGAAAATTTGGCTCCCGTAGCTGTTCAAGCGATACAGAGATTTCGAAACTATGTCCTCTTTCAAAAAACTACCATTTTGTCAGATTGCAACCCCATGACTTATATATTGTCGCGACAGTTGCTGGGGGGAAAATATTCAAAATGGATAGCAATTCTTCAAGAGTTTTATCTGGAATTTGTAAAATCCAAATCGAAGAAATCCCTGGTTTTTGCAGAATTACTATGCGATCTCCCATCGTCGTCCAATGATGAAACATCTGAAGAAACCATCGTGGATGAATCTTTGTTTCTGATATCTTCAAGCAATCCGCAGTATGGAGATATAATCATCTATCTCCAAACCCAAAAATATAGGTCTAACACCTCTCGCTCGGAACAAAGACATATTCGATACCAATCAAAAGACTACATAATCGTAGGTGATACGCTCTACCGTCGTGGTGACGATATAGTTCTGAGGAGGTTCCTCACACATGAGGAGGTTGAAAAAGTCCTAAATGATTTCCATTGAGGCGCGTGTTGGGGGCATCAATCTGGTTACGCCACGGCGCAAAAATTTTTACGAGCAGGATACTTCTGGCCAACAATGTTCAAATATTTCATAACCATAGTCAGAAGTTGCCATGTGTGTCAAATTTTTGATAGCAAAACAAGAAGACCACCCACACCCCTGCAACCAGTAGTTGTTGTTGGGCCATTCGCCAAATGGGGCATAGATTTCATGACATGTAACCCCACCTCGATGGGGGGGCATGGGTATATCATAGTCGCGGTAGACTATTTTACCAAATGGGCCCAGGCGATGCCTACATTAAACAACATCGGCGAAACGGCTGCCCTTTTCTTTTTCAATGATGTAGTCGCCAGATTCAGTGTTCCACAGGCCATAATCACGGATCATGGATCGCATTTCCACAATCACATGATGGTTGAATTGGCTGCCAAATTGGGGTTGTCGCACAATAGCTCTACTCCATATTACCCGCAGGCCAATGGACAAGTTGAAGCAATCAACAAGGTCCTGAAGCAGATGCTGCAAAGGATGTTTGGAGTCCACAAAAGGAGTTGGCACCTGATCCTGTAGTCAGCCTTGTGGGCATACCGAACATCGGTAGAATGCAACCGGGTTTACACCCTTTCAACTAGTGTATGGCCTAGAAGCAATCTTACCAGTTCAGTGTGAAATCTCGTCCCTCAAACTCGTAGTCGACCTTCTCCCCGGAACTTCAGAAGAGGAGGCTCATTTCTTGGAAGTAATCCAATTGGATGAAACCTATCGTGATGCCTCTTTGGCTAAAGAAGCCCATAAGAAACGAGTCAAGGCGCAGTTCGACAAGAATGTCAAACCCCATGTCTTCTCAGAAGGTGACTTGGTGTTAAAATTGGCAACCAGGGAAAAAATTCATGTGGGTCATCTTATTCATGGATAATAATATTTTTATTAGATTCCTCTCGTCGAGAGGTGTAGGATTGATATAAAGATCATCCAATTCTGATAAGTATTCATGGAGATATGAATTTATTTTGATTATGGAATTATTATCAAGCCGACCTACAACTCATGTAGGCTCAGAAGCCCAACAGTCGCATCTATTCACCCACCAACGTTGTGTATAAATATAAGAGGACTTTTCCTCATTTGAACTCACTCATCTCAACACATCTCTCTCTCTACTGCGCAAATATGAGTCTCTTCTCTACTGCGTTGAAATGGGTCTCTCTCTCTCACACATGTGAAGCCAGAAGCTGTTGAATTTGAAGCTGCAACTGCAGAAGTAAAGATTGACTTTCGTGACCTAGAATATCTCCTCTTTGGAACTGTGCAGTAGGTTCATCTGAACCTCCTTTGAAAGCCGCAACTTTTGGTGGTGGAATGAAGTCAATCCGACGAACGGTTTGCAAGATATCGACTGCCCTAGTTTGAAGCCAGAAACTGCTGAAACTGAAGCTGCAACTGCAGAAGTAAAGATTGAATTATGTGACCTAGAATATCTCCTCTTTGGAACTTCGCTATAGTTTCATCTGAACCTCCTTTGAAAGCCGCAACTTTTGGTGGTAGAATGAAGTCAATCCGACGAACGGTTTGCAAGATATCGACTGCCCTAGTTTGAAGCTGGAAACTGCTGAAAATGAAGCTACAACTGCAGAAGTAAAGATTGACTTGCGTGGCCTAGAAGATCTCGTCATCTAAACTGCACTGTAGGTTCATCTGAACTTCCTTTGTAAGCCAAAATTTTTTGTGGTGGAATGAAGTCAATCCGACTGTCGGTTTGTGAGATATGGTCTGCCCTAGTTTGATAATGAAGCCGCTAATGCTGATGCTACTGATCTAGGGTTTGCTACTGCTGATATGAATCAGATTTATTGTACTATTTCTCTATGCTGAATTATTGAAGATAAAAGAAGATTTGATCAAAGGGTTTCCCCACACATTGTGGGGTTTGTCCCTGGCTAGCCGCCACATCTTGTGTCTCTTGTCTTGGCTTGTTTTCTGTCGATCGTTTAATGTTCTATCTGCACTTTACTTTATGTACATGTGAGTGTTAATCGGTGGAATATAATAAGAAAAAGAAGTAAACTGTTATAAGCATAGAACATACCATAACTTAATATGGTATCAGAGCTGAGGTGAAGACAAAGCCCGAGCAAGAGCGAGAGCAATCATCGAAGAGAATATTGGCAAGGCTATCCTAAAAGAACTATGGGGTCCTCAACACTCTTTCCTGCTGAAGATAAGCTTCGTGAGAAAGCTGACTATCACGGATGGAAAATGTCTATCGATCTAACCCTTGAGAATCAAGGAGTGTTGGATCATGTGAGAGGTAATATTGTTGAGCCTCCATCAAATGCATCTGCTGCTGCCTGGAACAAATGAAAAAATGGAGAAGTCAAAACAATAGAAGATCATACGGGACTCTATCGACAAGCACTTGGTGGCCTATATCTCTGATCTAGACACCTCCAAGGAAATCTACGATAGACTGGTGAGTTTATTTAAAGTTAATGATGCAAATCAAGTTTTGTTTCTTAGAAATAAGTTGAGGGAAATCAAGAAGGGTAAAGATGAAAGTATGCAATCATACTTCTTAAGAATCACCAAGATCAAGAACGATCTCCTATCTATTGGGGAAACCATTACTAACAGAGAAATGGCACTCACAACTCTCGAAGGATTACCATCTGAATGGTATGTGTTTAGGAATATTATTCTGAACTATAATGTAATTCCTGGTTTCGAGGAATTAATGTCTAGATGCATTCAAGAAGAAACAAGGGAAGAAGTGTAAGAAATGCCCATGCCTAAAGGTCCTCCTGCTGCCTTTTCTTTTCATGCAAAGAAAAGAAATAATTCCAGGACTAAATCAAAAGGAAAGGCTGGACCTAAGGCTAGAAGAAAATGATGATGTTACATTTGCGATAAAGCAAGTCACTATGCAAGGGAGTGCCCTGATAGAAAGGACTCAATCTAGGACGATGATCAAAATCCCTCTGATGGAAATCAAAGGAATGACAAATTCAACAGAAAAGGTAAGAGGAGAGCTGGGAATCAAGGAAGAGGACAAGCATTCAAGAAGGCTAGAAATTCTAGGATGTATTAAATGCACCTGACCTCAAAAAGAACCTAGTGTCCATCTCGGGAACGGAAGACAAAGGCTACAAGGTAACCTTCAGCGGTGGCAAGGTATATATATGGAAAAATAGTGTTAAAGATGCCTTTAATCTTGGGTTTAGTGTTGATTCATTATATCAGGTCAATGGAAGTCTGCTAGGTGTCATGTCTTATGACACATCTCTTCAGTTCAAACTTTGGCATTGGAGGTTTTCCCCCCTTCATTATAAAGCTATACTTGGTGTAAGACAAATGGTGATAGGGATGCCCAAATTCTGAATAGAGAATGAAGGTGTACGTCCAGGATGTGCTGAAGGAAAGATCAAAAGGGGACCATTCCCCTCAAGCCAAAGCAAGACCTCTGATATATTACAATTGGTTCACTCTGGCATACCTGAGGTTGGCATTAAGAGGGAGACTACTACACCACATACTCCTGAGCAAAATGGTGTGGTGGGAAGGAAGAACCACACGATGATGGAAGCTGTCTGCGCCATGCTACATGATCAAAGACTTCTGATGTTTCTATGGGCTGAAACTACAATCACTGTCGTATATGTACAAAATTGATGCCCTCATCAAGCATTGGGTTCCAAGACTCCTAAAGAAAAGTTCACTACAAGGTGAACAATCTTTCGACTTTGAGGAGCTCTCAAGAAGCCAACACTAGGGAACCGAAAGAAAAGGATGATGAATAAATGGCTGACGTAGAAGAACCCATGGATATGATAGATTCTCATCCACATGAGCCTTCCTCTTCTAGGAAGAGGCATTAATGGCTTAGGGGGATACTTGATGATGCTAAAGGACATGCTGCACCCTGAGGAACCTTCCGTCAAAGTAAGAAACTTAATAGGTATCAAGGATACTTGACCATCATGAGCACGATCATACAAAATGAGCCTTTTTCATTCTCAGATGCCGTCAAGCATCAAGTATGGAAGGATGCTATGACCGTAGAATATGAGTCTATTATGGAGAATGAATCTGGGAAGTAGTTCCCAGACCCTGGACAAGACAATTGCTACTTAAAAATGGCTTTACAAGATAAAGCATGCAGCAGATGGAAGCACGGAAAAGTATAAGGCTCGTTTTGTTGCTCGAGGTTTCTCCCAAAAGGAAGGTATAGACTATGATGAGATATTTGTACCTGTTTCCAGATATACGACCATCCGCTCGATTATAGCCCTTGCCGCTTCACAAGGATGGAACCTACATCAGATGGATGTCAAGACTGTGTTCTTGCATGGCTCGATCAAAGAAGAGGTCTACATGGAGCAACCCCAAGGATTTGAGATTTATGATCGAAAATCTCATGTATGCAGGTTGAAGAAAGCTCTCTATGGGCTGAAGCAAGCACCCCGAGCATGGTATGAGAGGATCGATAGCTACTTGATGAAGCTGGGATTCACTAGGAGTGAAGTCGATCCTAACCTTTACTTTAAGGTTGAAGATGACAAGCCTCTCATACTGGTATTGTATGTGGATGACCTCTTTCTAACAGGTGAAGACCCTCTCATTCACAAATGTAAGAGGGAGCTGGCCTCTGAATTTGAAATGAAAGACCTAGGACTGATGCACTACTTCCTAAGACTTGAAGTATGGCAGAAGCTAAGGGAAATTTTCCTATCTCAAGGGAAATATGTGGTAAAGATATTGGAAAGATTTGGTATGATGGACTGCAAGCCTGTGACTACCTCGAGGATCTTAACTTTTAGAAGTTATATGGTAGTGATGTCGAACCAGACTTGGGAAATGCCTCTGAGTTTCAAAAACTCATTCGCATTGATGTTCTTGGTGAACCTTCATCCGAACATATGTTTTGCAGTTAGCATTGTGAGCTCATATTTGGTTGAGCCTCACTGGATTGATGCCAGGAATCTTCTGAGATGTCTTCAGGACACAATCTCTCATGGATTAAGATACATTGCCGGGGATGTGAGACTACTTGGATATACTGATGTTGATTGGGCAGGCAGTGTGGTAGACTGTAAGAGCACTTCCGGGTACTGTTTCACCTTGGGATCTGCTTTGATATCCTGGATGAGCAGGAAGCAGAAGTCGGTGGCTTTGAGCACCACCGAAGCAGTATATATTGTTGCTAGCATAACCTCGTGTGAGGTAGTCTGGTTGCGAAAGATCTTCAGTGAGCATTTTGGATTTACATTGGATACCACTGTGATTCTCTATAACAACCAGAGGTGGGATTCGATTATTGAGGAATCTCATATTCATCGATTGCTCCAGCAGATAGACATCATCTTGTATATGGTAAGTTGATGAGCAAGGAGGCTCCATCGCATTAAGATGATGTACAGGTTGATACACCTTGTCAAAGCCTCGAGGAAAGATCTAATCTGTGATTTTCCCAAATGACTTGGAGTCGGTAAGAAACCCTTGTACAAGGGTCCTGCATGTTGCATACATTGAGCTCTGGGAGCTCTGAGGGCTTGCAGTTATTACTGGAGCAACATACGATCACAGGGTGACTCACCCTCCCCTGGTGGTGCACACTGGAATCATCTCCGTGGAGGAGGGGGTAGGTCGCGCTACGTCCAAGAAAAATTGCTCACCAGACACTGTAGCATATATATTTCACAAGATATGGCAGATAAAGGCATTAGATATACAAAGAATAAAAGGTCCTTATCAGTCGAGCCTGCTTACGCATCCTCTCCCTTATGGTCGAGTACCTAAAGGTCCTTAATAGTCGAGCCTGCTCGCTATCTCGCCGAGGTGCACATCTGGTTCCTATCTCGAATGACGTAATTACGTATATAATGAATGACTGGAATCACTGGTGGAACAAGATGATTCACTCTCTTGTGGGACAAGATGATTCGCTCTCTTATGGAACAGGATGATTCGCTCTCCTGTGTAGCAGGATGATTAGTTCTCCTGTGAGGCCTGGATTGATGTGTTCTCCATGGCGATTGTAGTAAGATTGATGTGTTCTCCTGTGAGGCCTGGATTGATGTGTTCTCCATGGTGGCCTGGATTGATGTGTTCTCCATGGCAATTGTAGCATGATTGATATGTTCTCCTGTGAGGACAGGATTGATTAGTTCTCCTGTCGAGGAATCCTACCCATGAAGTCTGGGACTCATGGTAAGTACCTCTCATTTGATTAATGAGCAGGGAAATGAAGTTAGGGACCATAGTAGTACCGATGGATGCATCGTTGTAACTACTGTACTCCCTATGCTAGGATGACCTCCATTGATCTGGGATCAACGATACTGGTCTGGGACCAGTGGTAGGAGTTGTACCATACTATGACGCTGACTTCGGGTCAGTTGAGACTGGTCTAGGATCAGTGGTACATACTCTGAGACTGACTTTGAGTCAATGGAGGATGATATTGGTCTGGGACCATTGGAGTTGTACTCACTATGACGCTGACTTTGGGTTGGTTGAGACTGGTCTGGGACCAGTGGTACATACTCTGAGACTAACTTTGAGTCAGTATGATACATCCTCGATCATTTCTTCTTCTTCATAATTCAGACAAAAGCAGAGTAGAACAGAACAATGCAAGAGCAGAGCAGAACAGAACAAAACAGTACAGATCAGTGCAGGGTAGAACAATTCAAAGCAGAACAGGCAAAATAGAGCAGAGCAGGGCAAGGGTTAGGCTGTACAAGGCAGTGCATTTTATGGATGAATAGTAACGACCGATAGACAGATTGCAGATGAAGTTCTCCATGGTTGAGAGGGAGTGTTAAAATTGGCAACCAAGGAAAAACTTCATGCAGGTCATCTTATTTATGGCTAATAATATTTTTATTAGATTCCTCTCGTCGAGAGGTGTAGGATTGATATAAAGATCATCCAATTCCGATAAGTATTCATGGAGATATGAATTTATTTTGATTATGGAATTATTATCAAGCCGACCTACAACTCATGTAGGCTCAGAAGCCCAACAGTCACATCTATTCACCCACCAACGTTGTGTATAAATATAAGAGTACTTTTCCTCATTTGAACTCACTCATCTCTTCACATCTCTCTCTCTCTACTGCACAGATATGAGTCTCTTCTCTACTGCGCTGAAATGGGTCTCTCTCTCACACATGTGAAGCGGGACGCTGTTGAATTTGAAGCTGCAATTACAGAAGTAAAGATTGACTTGCGTGACCTAGAAGATCTCCTCTTTGGAACTGCGTTGTAGGTTCATCAACCTCCTTTGAAATCCGCAATTTTTGGTGGTGGAATGAAGTCAATCCGACGAACGGTTTGCAAGATATCGACTGCCCTAGTTTGAAGCCGGAAACTGCTGAAACTGAAGCTGCAACTGCAGAAGTAAAGATTGACTTGCGAGACCTAGAAGATCTCCTCTTTGGAACTGTGTTGTGGGTTCATCTGAGCCTCCTTTGAAAGCCACAACTTTTGGTGGTGGAATGAAATCAATCCGACGAACAATTTGCAAGATATCAACTGCCCTAGTTTGAAGCCGGAAACTGCTGAAACTAAAGCTGCAACTGCAGAAGTAAAGATTGACTTGCGTGGCCTAGAAGATCTCCTCATCTTAACTGTGCTGTAGGTTCATCTAAACCTCCTCTGGAAGCCGAAACTTTTGGTGGTGGAATGAAGTCAATCCGACTGTCGGTTTGTGAGATATGGTCTGCCCTAGTTTGATAATGAAGTCGCTAATGCTGATGCTACTGATCTAGGGTTTGCTACTGCTGATATGAATCAGATTTATTGTACTATTTCTCTCTGCTGAATTATTGAAGATAAAAGAATATTTGATCAAAGGGTTTCCCCACACATTGTGGGGTTTGTCCCTGGCTAGCTGCCACATCTTGTGTCTCTTGTCTTGGCTTGTTTTCTGTCGATCGTTTAATGTTCTATCTGCACTTTACTTTATGTACATGTGATTGTTAATCGGTGGAATATAATAAGAAAAAGAAGTAAACTGTTATAAGCATAGAACATACTATAACTTAACACTTGGTCTTACTTTACGACCAGGAATCCGATAAATTGGGAGCAGGTAAATTCAATTCTTTGTGGATGGGCTCCTATATTGTTAAACGTGTATTAGCAAAAGGGGCCTACGATTTAGTGGATTATGATGGGATTCCACTGGCGCAACCCCGTAACGGGTTGTATCTTAAGCATTACTACGCATGATTCAGTGTAGTAACCCCTATGCTTTTGTTAAATTTTTGTTTTCGCTAAGGGTAATTGTTTTGGTCAGGTAATCCATTTTTTACATTTGTTGCAAATGTCGAACCTATTGGAATCATTTGTTGGATATGCTGGTAGAGCGAGTCGTAGTTCGTGGAACCTATCTTCTGTGGCCTGGACCATTTTTGATCCAAGCGGTGAGTTAGTAAGTTTCAAAGGTGTAAGTATTGGTTGGTCAACAAATAACATCGCTGAATATAGCGCGTTGATATAACTCCTCTCTGATGCCATCACACATGGCATACGCCGACTTGTTGTCAGGCTAGACTCACAACTCGTCATCCTACAACTCACTGGTATCTACTCCGGCCGAAATCCAGCTATCTATCGCATGTTCCTAAGGGTCAACATTTTAGAAAGACAGTTTGATTCTATTCAATATTAGCATATTTCCAGAAACTTAAACACATTAACAAACTCATTGGAAAATTATGTGTTAGATAGACATTTGCAACATTTATAAAAGAAGCATTTCATCAATATTTGCATCAGGATCATGTAACTTAACCAAAATAAAACTCCGAAAATAAAAAATATATATATAACTGTTTGTGGTTTACACATAATGTTCTGTAACCAAGACAAAATTGGTCAGATGACCCAAAACTCAAAATTCTAGGGGGCACCCTAGTCTAATGGTGTTGATGTTAACAAGTCATCGCCTATGCAATCATGCATAAAAGCTAAGTCCATCGACTTGGCACACCAATAGTATGTCGCAGCAGCCTAAGAGGCAGCTCGTCGGTCCTCACATCCGGAATACCAAGAGTGAGACCCTCGACCTGATCCTGCAATGCTAAAAGAGTCTCGGCCACATCAAGGTCGCGAAGGATAGCCCTCCCCACAGCCTCTCCTACCGGAGTGGCAGCTGGCGCTCTCGGTCGTACTGTTGGTCGGACTGGTCCAATGTCTACATGAGCGCATGAGTTTTGATTAGTCTTGAGTAAAGAAAATATAAGAACATTATGAAAAGCAATAAACAGGAATTGGGTCAGAGAATTTACCTATGGCACCCCACTGCTCACCAGCCAGCAGTGCCAAATCTGGATCACCCCGGAAATCCATACCAGCATATGGAAACTCGGAAAAAACCATCTGCTGACGGTTGAACCACTCAAAAAAGGTATCAGAGAAAGAAATCCAGGACTAACACGCATGTCGGGCCATGAAGTCAACCCATCTCTGCATCCTTGGCTCAGTCAGTAGAGGTAAACCAAGTGGAATATACTGTGGCTGCATCAATGGGATCTTTTCCAAGTTTAAAGCAGTCAAAATAGAACCATAACCAAAGTTCTTCAATCTTCCATTTTTTACCTTGTTCAATTGTTCTTTCATCACAGAGAATACTGCATCACACTAGTTGAACACCTTTGGTTCAAGGCATTCCAAGGCATACTGCATATAAGACTTGTTGGCCACATGAAGAGTCGCACTACGAGCCAATCTAGCAAAAGTGAACAGAATGGTCCTCAAGGACCTGTCAGTGACGTCTCGGATATTGATCTTTCCATCCTTACTCGGTTGAGATCCCTCTCTGCCGAATGTAATCTCTCACGGATTCACCCCCATGGGCCGAACCTGATAATGAGATAGGGGCACCACGCCTCGATAAACCAGTCAAAATATAGATGTCCACGACAATCAAGGGGATGGATTTGCCCCTAATCTAGAACACCTAGTCGGTAGGATCCCATGCATCGAGAAAATATTGCAACAAGTTGATTTGTTGCCTCATGCTAGAGATGCGAAAAAACTTCAGCAGGCCACAATTTCGCAGTGCAGTTACCGTACCCAGATCATGTAAAGCAAGCATGTCCTCTTCTTCATGCTCACATTCTCACCATGTAACAGGAATTTTGCTCCAATGAATCTCTGAAAACAAATGAGAGAAGAGTCAGGATCCTGATTTGGTGAAAAACAGGAAAAAAATTCCATGAAAAACTATGCACAAGTTTCCCTCCTTGTGCCCATCGCACCCCCAGTAGTGTACTAGGTGGGATGCATGCTGACTGGCCAATGGCCAGGCCAGTATGCATCGCACTTTTCAATATAGGAAAGGTGCGATGGAGCCAAGGTGAATTCTTCAAACTCTAGGGGATCAGAAAAACCAAGAAACATGCTCAGAATTCAAAAAGGAAAGAATGAAACTGAAGAGCTCAGGTTTAGCTCTTACCTGGTCCAGATGGCACCAAGAATCATCCACAGAATCTCCTGGAATCAGCTAGTGAAAATCAAGGGGGAAAGCACCTCCAAAGCTCCAACAAACCAAAGTTCAAATGAAATGGTAAAATGAGAGGTAAAAACCACTTTTAAATTACTTTTCACGTAATTCAAGTAAAATATTAGTGTTTTGACTCATTTTTCAAGCATATATTATTCATTTCTAACTAGTTTGATGAAGCAATTGAGTAGGCAGTACAACCTTTGAAGGAACAAAGTTGTCAATGGTAAAATCAAGGTAATCAATGACCATTGTATCGAGCAGTTTTTATGTGGATTTCAAGCTCATTCATTAAAAAATGAACCAATAAATAACCATCGTGAATGCATTATCATCAAACTTTGAGCCTTGGTCGTGTTCTCATCATCACCTTCACTCTATTTTGGCTAATCATTCACCTCCATTTGATTTTTTACCCTTTTTGAGGAATAGCTGCAAAGAGTGATCCTGTTAGCCATCCTTATGACACTGCCGTGATTGGAAAATTCCAAACCTTACCTGGAATTAGCTGCTACCTGAATTTATCACTCGTTCCTCAAAAAATGAGTCTCCTTTAAGCTATTTTCATCTGACTCGTAAAATATGAAAATATTGTCGAGTAATTGGCCTCTCCAGCTCGTTAAAGTGACCGTAAGTGCTATCCCTCCTTCAGATTTTAATCTTTTTGGACCTGAGGGATTATTACACAAAAAGATTGAGCGATTGTTTTGTTTGGCTCGTTAAAATTACCGAAAATTCATCCCTTTTGTATTATTTTATACTTTTTTAGACTTAAGGGATTATATGACGAAAAAAGATTGTTGGAGTTTTCTTTACGTCCCTTTCAGACTCTCTAAAATTGAAAAGGACCGAGTTATCTTTGTCATTAAACTCGTTAAAACCGAATAGCGACAAACTTGTCCATACAGACAAGAACGAGTTTCTCTATCGCTAGGCTCGTTAAAACATAGCGATGGGTTTCCTCGAAGGGCAAATTATAGAACAAGCATATGTTATCCTCCTCAAGTTTGACATAAATAAAGAGGTACTGGTCAGCAATGACTGGGGAAAAATTGGGAAGAAAACTTGAAGAAACTTTATTGGTAGCAAGTCGCTCTTGAACATGACACTTTCACTCCGCATCCGAGTCGGGTTGAGTTGTTCTGTTCACTTGTCATATCACCATTGATCCATCACACCATCCACATTTGGGGTTAACGCTACCAATCCATCATGTCAGTGTCACCGATATGTTCAAGAGAAGTCGCTCAGAGAATTCACCTGTGTCTCATCCACTGCAATACATTTACGCTCCATTCTTTCATGACCACCACCCTGAACCTTATATCATCAGATCGTTTTCACCTCCATTAAAATCATTTGCTCCATTCCGTGTCGTAGATGTGGGATTCATTAAGGCCCTCCTATGATGGATTGCTTCTTGTCGACATCAGCTCATTATCCAGGAAGTCGATATAGGAACAACCCTTTTAGTACTTTGAAGCTTGCATGCCTCAACGGCAAGTTTCTCACTTCCGGTGACAAGTTTACATCAATGGCCTTCGACCGAAAGATTTTGCATGGTGATCGACACCAAGTCCCTTTTCACACCACGTGAATTGTACTGTCGTACCTTGAGGATCATCATCATTATCAGTGATTCCTCTCGCGCCTGTTAACAGCTTACATCACTGGCTGGTAATCAGGCGATGTCTTTCCATGTTCGACTCCAGAACATCTCTCACATGGATCGACTTGTACTTTGGGTGAAGATCGAAAGAGATTGAAGACCCTGGATCTAGTTTCATCCATCCGGGCTGCGATATATATTCAGGAAAATAAAGACATCAAATGTACATCATTGCTGCATAGATAATCATCCAATCTAAGGGATGATGGCTCTACCAGAATCATTAGTCTGCACACAGACGATTGTCTATCTTATGTACATGAAAATGAATTTATAAATATGAGAATGGGAATGCCCGCCTCAGCTAGATCATGAAAATATTATGAAGATAATGTATTGTATTGTATCTTATTACAGGTCGCCTTCCAGCTTGAAAAAACTTCGGATCCTCATGATAAAGCATTTCACCCGACATCAAAAGATTAACGACCTCATGCTTTAGGGGGCAACTGTTATAGACATTTTTGGGCACTGCAACCCCAATCAAACATTTCCATAAACCAAGGACTCCTAAGTCCCTAAAAGTGTTGTTCCATCCCCTAAAAGAACAAGGTCAACTGATTACATCATCTCCCAGAAGTTCTCCATGAAAAACTACTCAGAACTGGTCCAAGCTGGACCATCTCACCTGCTCCATGGTCAAATTGCGATGAATCCCACCTAAATGCACACGGGAGGTGTGATGCATACTAAAAAGCCCTTCTATGGGGTGCGATGGGCGAGAGTGGACAAATGGCAGAGTCAATTTGCGAGGTGGATGATCATGGAATCTTCCAGAAACTTCTCCTGTGACACTTGCCTCTCTGAATTCGCCCAGGGATGAGTAAGAGATCATCAATATCCAAGTGGAATCAAGAAGTATCAAATAGAGGACACTAATCAAATCTCAGAAGCTGACTCACCTCCCTGCAATTATCTATATATGGATCCCTCATCCCAGAGATCCAGGGGCTGGAATTTTGTATCTCGCAAGGAAGTGTTGTTGGTTTCTTGGTGTAACATCATAGTTTTGGGTGATCTAAGTTTTTCATGAGGTGAAGAAGGGATTTCTTCCTGAGAGGATGACGCTGGGTCAGAACAATTGGTTGTAATCCTCTTTGCTATTCTTGATATTAATAAAGCTATTCAAGTTTTCCTCCACATTCTTGTATGATTGATGATATATGCATTTGTGTGGTCAATATATATATGGTCCTATATTATTTGTGATAGTAGATCTCTATTCTTGGATAGTGTTATACTTCTTTGATTCCACAGGTGCTCTTTGAAGCTGGGTAGACGAGGAAGCGAGTGGCAAAGATCTATCAGAAGGGAGAGGAATCAAGCAAGGAACCAAGCGCAAGATAGAGGTTGGTCTCCTTTGTTCCCCTCTTGTCTACTTCTCATAAAGGAAAACAAAAGTAGTTTTAGTTTGTTTGTTTCTAAGATAGCTACCAGTCTTAGTGGGACTAGTAGCTCTGCATAGACACTAGATTTCCTGATAACAAAAAAATCACCTCCTCCTTCCACTATCCATGATTTCATATCTAAAATTCTATGTGGAAGAGAAAATCATGAATTATTTTACTAAAAGAAATGTGTTGGTAGTAAAAAATGTGATCATTGTGGAAATTTGACTTTGTTTCATGACAAATATCCTATTGATATGAATGATCAATCATTGTCCAACATAAAAGTGAAATGGAAGAGATATGAATATATCCATACATCGATTGGTTCAAGTAGTAGTACAAGTGTTAGAAGGAATGATTTACAAGAAGAAGATTTTTTTTGTGATAGAGTTTTTGAAGAAGTTTGAGATAGAAATTTATAAATAAACCAAGCATTCTCATATCGCACGATGGCAGGACCTACAATTCAAAAAATCCCATAAAATTGTTCCACCGGGGACCATTTTGTCAATAGTTGATTTTGCATAAAATTACACATTTTTTGCAAAAAATGAAATACATAGTGAATATTATCATTATTATGAAGCCTCTATGCTTGTCCATGATCTATATAGTCATGCTGAAAAAATGTTGATCATATAGAAAGCACCAGTGAGAATCAACATGTTATTAAAGAATATCGTTTTTATATCGATGATGATTGTACACATGATACACATTTTGTACACCATTTCTTTGATAAGATTTATGACTCATTGAAAGGTCATGGAATAAAATTCAATGAGCATTGGATATGGTCACATGGATGTTGTTGGGCCTCATAATTGTCATAAACTCCTAGCCTTATTTCTTAGTTTTCATATTATTTTCTAAGTATTTTTTATAAATAGGCTATGAGAACTTATGTAGTATGGATTCTAGTAGTGTTTTATATGCATTTATTTAATTATTATTTTTATCAACAAATTTGACCATTAAAGTGTTATTTACTTATGAATAGATGCTTATTTTGGATAGGAATCTATTGATGCATTGGCATTTGATGCTGCTTCCTGGAATGATCATAGGATATTGGATAGCCTCGGGCTATTATGCTTTATTTGAAACAAATCAGTTAAACACAAACTTCCAACCTGGTCCTCCGAATGCATTAAGATCTTTGTAGCTTAAATGAGCATCCTGAGAATATTTGGATTCTCAGGATCACTCATTATCAGAAATAGGTTCTCTGTCCTTATCTTTTGTCGACATGATATAAAAACTCGCATTAAGCCTTGAAAGGGGTTGTTCCAGTTGTAATATTTTTTTGACATAAGCTCAAACTTGTGAAGACATTGATTGTAATTGGTTCTTTGTAATTGAATTGAAGCGTTTATTACTAAAAGTTAATCTGTTGTTTTGATTATTTTCATAAGGCAGTTTGATTATGGTGATTTGGACCTGATCTTGGAAGCAACACCGTCTTCAATTGTATTATTAAATTAGTGTTTAATTCTCCTATTTCATCTATTTCTCTTCACGCAATTGTTTTTAATTTCTCATTGATTGTTTATTAAAATGAATGCTATGTTTTGAATCAGATTCATTAGAGGAATTTTTAGCCTAAAAGTCACCTCCTAAGAAAAATTAATAAAATAACAAAATAAGAGTTATGAATTTTGGAGGGAAAAGAAAAAAACGACTTTTTAGATTGTATTTTTTGCTTATCTCCTTATAGGTTTACTCAAATTTCAAGTGTAAACACTCATTGGATGTGGAATTAAATTCTACATCCAACGAGTACCCATTATGAATACTTTTGAGAAGACCCACATTGATAAAAAATCACAGATACATTAAAAAAAACATATTGATAATGATTTTTTAATGTATCTGTGATTTTTACCAAGGTGGGTATTCTCAAAAGTGTGCATAAGGGGTACTCGTTGTATGTGGAATTTAATTCTGCATCTAACGAGTGTCTACACTTGAAATTTGAGTAAACCTATAAGGAGATAAGCCAAAAATACAATTAAAAATAGTTTTTCTTCTTTCCCCTCCAAAATACTTACATATACCTCTTTTTAAATTTAAAGGATTTTGATTCATTTACATATTATGACATGGAAAATACAAGAAAATTTCATGGGCACTTTTACGCTGAAATTTCCTGTAATGTATCGAGATCATTACATAATAGATTTTTTGTTGTTAATCTCTTAAAACAATTGTCATTTCTTATATATTGTCATAGATTTTTATCTTGCCTACTTAATCACTTTTGATATTATGATTTTGTAGTACTTTTTTTCTATTTTTTAGTTGTTGTTGCTTAAGAAACAACTCGGTGTCCAACATGTTTTATTTTGTTGTTTCCTTAAGAATCATTTAGAAGTTAATGTTTTAAATGATTTTCTATAAGTAGAAATTGTACTTTGAGTTGATTTCTTTGATATTGCAGCTTTTCTTTTCAATAGGATAACAATAACTAGTCATACCAACATTTCTCTTACATAAAATGTGTTGATAACCTTGAAATAGAAAAACAAAACCTTGGGTTGATAAATTAATGTGTAGTAGTTAGTTGGTCCTTTTAGGAACAATTAATTGGCTCAACATTTTGGCATCGTTGCTGGGGAGGTTATCAAAGAGAGTGCTAGTTGTATCCATGGGGCATGGGTATTAAAGATGGAAGGTAAGAACCTACGAATGCACCCAAGTAAAAATCTTGTGCCGGTGTCTACCCTTGACTGATACATTTAGGTTGGTTAGTGTGTATGGCTAGAAAGAAGCCTAGGATTAGGAACCAGATAGAGATAGATGTAAAATCCAACCCGAAAATCACTAAAACCCAAGGTTAATTTGACCTTGGAATAATGACCTTTATAGACGAAACCATTCACAAATCAGAATATCGAGTGACAATAGGTCCCCGAGCAGTGTCTCAAAAGGGTTCTACTATTATTTCCCCTCAAGCAAAAGGGTCATCTGTTACAGCTAATGCTAAGGTTCGTGATAAAAATTTAGGATATGGGCAGAGGTTTCAAGACATACTTGTTAGGCATCTCAGTCCATTTGATAAGAGTGAGAGACACTCTTGTAATTTAAGGGAAGCAAGAAGTGAGACATGTGAATCATACCATAAACCTTCTGAGCAGGAATCTCCTGCGACACCCATTATGAGAAGAGAAACTAAAGTTCATGACCTAAGTACTGCTATGAGACCTGGTCAAGGTCCAGAACCCCTATCAACATATTACTCTTTTTCAAATAGTACCTCTTGACTACGGGATCCCTAAATGTTACTGGTAGATCTTTGACCAAATGGAAAATGCAGTAACAGGAACACAAACATTGACCATAGAATATCCTATTGTGATTTGCAAGCTAATGCACCAATAAAGGCTATCCCACTACAAAAGCTTCTAAAATTTCATGGGATGGCCTTTGAAGGCCCCAATGCATTTTTGTTTGCATTTGGTGTCTTATGTAAAGGATATCATTATACTATTTACCCCCTAAAATTTATTTATTTTTCCTTCTACCTATTGTAGCGGCTACAACCACCCTCCAAAATTTTTCCTTAGCTTCATTTTTGGAGCCTCACTACCAACCATCCTAGCAGTATGTCTTGCACAATCAAGTACATAGGATTCATTGATTTTTTAGTAGTTTTCTAGCCTGTGCATGATAGTTTGTTTCAACCCCCTCATAGGTTGCCTTTCGGGACTTCGACAAGCTGCTCGCTGAGAAGCTCCCTCAGAAAATTGCGCTAATCTGTTGGGCAGCCTGTTGGGCCCAGAAATTATGCAATCCAGTCAAACAAACTTCCTTAAGAAAATTGCACAATTTGGCCCAATCGTGCAGCTCAACCCAAAAATTGCATAATTCTAGGAAGCAGTCAGCTGCTCCTCCCATAAATTGTGCAATCCCTCTAGACAGCCAGTCTAGCTCCTCCCAAAATTTGTGCAAAAATCCCTCTCAATCAAGCAAGCTATTGCATGTCCTTCAGGTTGACCGGTTCCACGCGAAACCAAAAAAAATTGACTTGCATGCATGGGTTGATTTTTCCTGAAATAGCAAAAAGATATGTGCAAAAAGCATCCCTAAATTTTAGGGCTCTATTTTTAGCAGTTGGAGGTTAAATTCAAAGATCGTTTTACAAACTTTTCTCCAAGTGTCGCTTTTTCCTATATTTGTGGCATGCACATCATGAGTCTCAAACTTATTTATTTAACGCTTCAAAGCTCATTCTTCACATCAATCATGGAGCTCTGACATCCCACAACACATCTAGGAGTCTTTGGCACATCCAGCTCAACTATTTCTGAGTAAGTTCGCTTTACTTGTCTTTTGCAGCATTTTTGTCACCTTTTGTGTTTTGGCTTGTGTGAGTACTTTTTTTTTGGTTTCTATGAACGCTTGTTGTCATTTACATGCATCTTAGCCTGTAAAAGCACCATTTTAGTTTTTGTTTGTATCTCACTGTTGTCGAATGCATGACACTATTTTGCATGAACAGTCGTCAATTCAACAACTCATTCCACACACATGCATGTTGTTTCATTTTATCAATCTTGCATTTCCTATTTGCATGCATGATCATACACTCCTACCTATGCTCAGTATCACCATGCATTCACATCTTCATATGATTTCAGTTGCCTGTCGATGAGTCTGGGCAACCTTGGCTTAGACTCTGCCTTGCCCAGACAACATTGTGCAATTCTGAGAGGGAAGGCTCTGCCTTCCTCTCAAAAACTGCACAAAGCTAGCTAGACAATGTCCTCTAGTCTCACCTTGCAAAATTATGAGAGGCAGTGTCTGCTGGCCTAGAAAATTACGCAATGTAGTCCTTAGGCCTGCATCACTTTCCAGCTGAAATTGCACATTGCACAATCTCAACGTCTAGCAAGCCAGTCTGGATTGTGCATTGCTTAATTCCAGTAGTCAACCAGCCTCCCGAAAGTTTAGGCTACCTTTTGCACAGTTCTGGCAGTCAGTCTCCTGGCCTCCCAGTGAAAATTGCACAATCCTTCCCAGAAATTCCCCAGGTATGTTGTATGTCAGTCTTCAAGTTTGCTTTGGTTTTAACTAATAGATTTCTTTCCATGCATGTCGCCATGTCTCCAAATATAGTAGATTTTTTTGTGGTTCAAGACCAATGGCCTCGAAGAGAGCAAGGTCAAAGGACACCGACATAAGCGCAACTAGAGCAACAGTTGAGTGAGTGTCTATGAGTTTGCCAATAGACGAAGACACCAAGATAATCATAGACAAAGAAATCAAGCCAAAATGGAAAGAGTTCAATGATGCATTCTTAGGCACATTTGAGCAAGATCTTGAAGACCCCCAAGTCTATGTGAACATTCACAAGTCCGGCTTGTATCAAATTACATGTAGATACCCCGCATTCCCATGCGTGGACATGATATATTGGATTGTCTCGCACACTGATCCCAAGATGATGGAGTTCAACAACGTCAGTGAGACATAGATTGCTACCTTTAGGGCACAGGATTATTAGTAGATGTACCACTTTCCACAGCTAGTGAACACCATGGAGACACCCTTCAGCATACCCAACATCAATACCAACTCCAAGGATATCTTGAAGAACTAGGTGAAGGAGCTAGCCAAATGCAGGATGAAACCCAACCAGATTTACAAGATGAAGATATTGTGGAAGGTGTATCAATACTTGGTCAACTTTGCATGTTTCTTGTATGGCCAATAGAGCACGAATACCTTCACACATAGTTGGGTGATCACGTTGGACCAACTGGCCAGTGAAGGCAAAGCATGCAACTTATCTGACATGTTGGCTCACAAGCTAAAGGAAGAGGTAGCAGGAGTTTGACAGCAACCCAAAGGCTAGCAAGCAGAAATCTACATGTCTGCTTCCATCTTGGATGCAATTTTTTCCTGTCAGGATCTCCCAAGATTGAAGTGGGAATGGAAATCAGTAGAAACCTTTGTGAACACTTATTGTAAACTATTTTCCGAATGCAGCTTCTGCAGAGTCAGCACACAGCTGTCAGATCATTTTGTCACCGTGGTGTACAAGATGATATTTGAGCAGTTTCCACCTTGCATGTCAAAGGCTACAATGGAGGCATTGATCGACACAATGGATTAGTATGCCTCACCTATTGGCACCTTAATACAGATTTAAAGTGCGGATAATCCTCTTCATGTTTTGCCGAAGTTTTCCATGGACAAGCTTTTCATGCAAGAAGTGCCATACCACATCTCAGCAGGACTGTCAATTAGGCTGCACCGGAAGAAGAAGGCACCTTGGCCCACTCTTTCGTTTCAGATCGGGTTGTACGAGATACGAAATCTCAAGCATGTGTATGCCAAGATAAAAGAGTTCAATAAATTTACTTTTGACACCCAAAGCTTCAATCCGTATGACCCACATTGTTTTGTGAAGGGTCACTATATGAGAGTATAGTTTTTGTGGATCCACAGGGCGTGTCATTGGGTTGAGGAAGACCCATGGAGATATTTTCATAACTTCTCCAAGCCCAATGAACTGACCAGCATCATCGTGGAATGGTTAGTGAAGCAACATCTAGGAGAGCACCACCAATGGTAATAGCAGAGGTAAACATACTAGCGCTCGACAAAGGCAAGAGAAATATTGTCGACAACACAAAGGAAAAACAAAGCTGCCAGTTCAGAACATACCCATTTGTGCAGAAATCATATTTTGAAATAGAGGCAGAGAGGGAACAACACGACAAGAGGTTTGTGCAAATGCATAGAGAAAAATAGAGGATGGAGGAAACAGTGAAGGAGCTGCATGAGCTGAAGGAGAAAATCTGGGAGGAACAGGAGCAACGCAGATAGGAGAAGGAAGCACAACAAGGAAAGATAAAATAAGGGGTGAAACATACACATATTGATTAAATTTCACCCATATAGGTGCTAGACTCATCCGACGAGCTGGAACAAAGCAGGCAGGGTGAATGTCACTACAACAGGACTTCGCTCAAGAGATTGAATGAGCACTTGAGTAGTTGGATACGAAGATGGAGCAACCAAAGTTAGAGCAGGACATCGACCTCATGCCTTACCACCAAGAGTTTGACCCAACAACTTAACCGAATCCAGAAGTAGAGCAGGTCCCAAGCGACCAAGGAGATACTGAGATCCTTCGAGACAATCCAAAAGAAGAGATGCACAACATATCATTCAAAGAGTCGCATCATAGCGATCTGCAATCATGAAAAATGTATAATCCTGATGGCCACACATCTCCTGCATAGTTTGAGGAATGAGCGATTGTATCTGACATGCGCAAGAATTCAATAGCATTAGCCGATGCTACCAAAGAATATGTTGAAGCCACTAGCTCGATTGTTTGCTTCTTGATAGCAGAGAACGAGTGAATGAATAAGGAGCTATAGATGGCCAAGTATGGAGGAGAACTGGTTACAGCATCCACCCGAGTTGTAGAAATTTTGAATAATATGACACATATTCACAGAGATTATCCTGATTATACACTTATAAGCAGAACATGCATAATACATAACCTCCTCTACGTTGATCATCATTTTACAGATGCAGAAACATTCACAGGCGTACATAGAAGCATCAATCACACATATCAACACAGTATTTTCCCGGGGAAAGCATCTCGCTAAAAACCCCAACTATCTGTATATTATAGTGATTGAATCATGTAACAATACATAGTACAATACTCCTCACAAGTACTTAGTACTATCTCCACATGCTACACACAATACAACTCAGATCTGATCTCCAAATCTCCCCCGCTGCTTGCCTGCCTCCACAGCTCAATACCTGCTCAAGAATTGATGAGAATGGCTTACCAAACTCGTATTTGACCTGCAAATAATCACTCACACTCTGTTGGACGTGAGCACAGGCTACAATTATTGATATTGGCCAATTCATTGGCATACTCAATCCCTCTGATTGTGCAAATCATCATGCACAGCTATAGTCACAACTGATAGCAATCTGATCCTCTAACACCTGTCCCTGCTGAACTGAACATGCACTGACATGCAACTGAGTTAACTGATGTATTCTATAGTTGCATTATGAGTTAATAACTTGTGAATTAATTAATAACTAATTCACCCAACTCATCTCTAGTCTATTGATCAGTTAGACTAAATACAACTAGTTTAACAAGGCTAAACTGAACACAACTCCATCAACTGCACCTCCAGTCCACTAAACTCAACTCACTTGAGTTCTAATTGAAGTCTTGCATGAAAATATTAGTCATCCCATGGGTAACCAAGTATTTCCCTCTGGGATCTGAATGTACCACATCCGTAGCTCATCCTGAAGTGCTTCAAGAGAATAAGATCAAGTTTATAGTCCAAATATTATTATGAGACAATAATATTTGACTTTTCTATTTTTGACAGCAAGTCTAAAAATAGACTTTGATCACTCACACTGTGATCACTCACATTGTGGTCACCCACACTGTGGTCACCCACACTGTGATCACCCACACTGTGATCATCCCTGCTGGGATCAAAAATAGAACTTGCGCCATAATTTTCCTGTGGGCCCATCATCATCATCTTGTTGCATTCTCAACAAGCATTTCTTGTTGCACACTTTTCAACACTCCCTCTCAACAAGAAAGGCTTCAAACCTGATCCTGTAACTCTGGAATGTTCTCCATGCAGCAAATCTGGTTAGTCCACTTGCTCTGTCATCAAAGTCTCTGACTGATATTGCCTCTATCAACTGAAAACTATGCATCTCTGTGCTCTTCAGTATCTGACTACTCTAGCCTCTGTCACTTTGATCTCTCACTGCATCCGTGCTGCTGGTTCTATCTCCCAGCATTGCATCCGCACTGCACCTCCCAACTGACCTCCCTGTTGGGCTAGAAATACTCTCTGATGCTAAAGCTCTACCTGCTGCTGACAAGTGATCCCTCTTTGACATCTACGCTACTGCAACATCTCCATGCATCTCGCACCATTGCACACCTCTCTGTGCCACCTAGCACTATGCAAAACACTTGTGCCTCTTACATTGCTGCATCATGCTAGCTATGTGTTGTCCTGGGATTCCCTGCACTGTCGCTCTCTCTAACGCTCAATCCGCATCTGTCTCTACCCAATGAGTCAGTTCTTGCTACTACACATCAGGGGCTCCCGTAGCAAGGTCTCATCCAAGAGGTTGGGTACCTCAAGGATCTTGCCCCTCCTCCTTGAGACAATCAATCCACATCACCCCACCTCCTACCTGGAGGTATGGCTACATGCGATCCCTCAGCCCACCTGGCTCGAAGTTTCCCACTACTGGAGGTCTCTGGATGAGTAGATGTCTCTACTCAATATCCTCTCAGCTTCCCCTGTTGTGGTTGCTCCAAAACCTCCTGAAGCTGTTGCACCAATCGTGGCTCCTCCACAATCGTCTGAGACTTCTTCTAGCTTTGCATGTTGAGAGGTAATATACGCTCACTCTCAACCACCAAGTCTCCATCAATTGCCTCGCTGCTCAAGGCTTTGCATGCATCTTGAACCTCAAGAGCATACAGGTTCTTGACCCGTGAACCAATCTGCTTCACCTGTCTAGTGATGATGTGTCTAAGGAAAACCTTTCCCTTACTGAAGACTATGTCATAGCCTCTGTCTTCCAACATCGCGATCGACACCAAGTTTCTCTTCAGTCTTGGTACATACTTGACATCGGTCAAGGTAAGGCGAGCTCCATGCTCCCTCTGAAAAATAACCGTGCCTACACCTGAGACACTATACTTCTCATCATTACCCATCCCTATGAGTATCTGGAGATCTTTCTCCTCCAAAGTACTGAACAAACTTTTGTCACCGGTCATGTGGAAAGAAGCTCCACTGTCAAGAAACCAACCACTTCCCATCATGGATGAAACCATGCATGCGAAGAGTGTGAAATCCAACTCAAACTTTGAAGCAAGTGCCTCACCTTCAGATCCTTCCCCGGATCCCTTCTTGGACTTCCTTTTTGGGCAATTAGTAGCATAATGACCCAACTCATGACAACGAAAACATCTCACATTCGACTTGTCAACCTTCTTCCCACCACTGGAAGAACTAGATTCAGAAAGAGAAACCTTCCCCTTCCCCTTCTTCGCCTTACTCGCTAAGGCACAGTTCTCCTCATCCCGCATGAATGAAGAACCGTCTCTGGTGCTCCGTCTAATCTCCTCCTGCACAATATCCGACCAAAGTCTCTCCCATCCTGGCAGTTTCTCCCGACCATTGACAGAGTCTTGATAGGAATGCCAACTCTTCAGAAGACCAAGGAGAGCCAAGCTCACCAAGTCCTCATCATTGACAGTAACCCCCACACTTCCCAGCTCATCTCGACACTGAGTGAACTTCGTGAGATACTTTGGCATACTGTCACCATTCTCGCATTTGATGTTTCTGAGTTTATCTTTGAGCGCCAACTTCCTCTGATCGCTCTTGCTTTGGAATAGATCTGTTAAAGCCTTCCACATCATATATGGAGAAGTCTTTCCATGCAGGCTGGACACAATGTGATCCTTCACGCCCTCCAATAGAATCCTTCGACATTTTTTGGTCTTCTTTTTCCAAGCATCAGCTTGAGTAGCATCAGTAGGCTTCAGGACATCCGTATCTATGAACTCCTTCAGCCCGTTATCATCCAATACTGCCTCCATCTTGTCCTTCCATGCAATATAGTTTGAGCTACCCTCAAGAGCATACTCCAATCGCAATCCGTTGAAAGACATTGTTGCATTGCCACCAAGAAAACACTACTGCAAATTCAAATTCCACCAGCAACCAACTCAACTACCTCAGATCTAAGATTTGTGAGAACACAATATTTCTTGTACAAAGATCGACTGTATGGGCATTCACCGGATATCTCACCTTCCAAAAGAAGGATGAATCAAGAGGCTACCTGGCCCGATTACAGACTCTACCCAAAGAAATAGAATGCAAACACTTCCTGAATAGTAGATCATATGATCAATCCTCGCTTGATATCCTGTAAAAATCTCTTCTACAAATCAAGCAGCTCTGATACCATGTAGAAATTTTGAATAATATTACACATATTCACAGAGATTATCCTGATTATACACTTATAAGTGGAACATGCATAATACATAACCTCCTCTACGTTGATCATCAATTTACAGAAGCAGAAACATTTACAGGCGTACATAGAAGCATCAATCACACATATCAACATAGTATTTTCCCGGGGAAAGCATCTCGCTAAAAACCCCAACTATCTATATATTATAGTGATTGAATCATGTAACAATACATAGTACAATACTCCTCACAAGTACTCAGTACTATCTCCACATGCTACACACAATACAGCTCAGATCTGATCTCCAAATCTCCCCCGCTGCTTGCCTGCCTCCACAGCTCAATACCTGCTCAAGAATTGATGAGAATGGCTTACCAAACTCGTATTTGACCTACAAATAATCACTCACACTCTGTTGGACGTGAGCACAGGCTACAATTCTTGATATTGGCCAATTCATTGGCATACTCAATCCCTCTGATTGTGCAAATCATCATGCACAGCTATAGTCACAACTGATAGCAATCTGATCCTCTAACACCTGTCCCTGCTGAACTGAACATGCACTGACATGCAACTAAGTTAACTGATGTATTCTATAGTTGCATTATGAGTTAATAACTTGTGAATTAATTAATAACTAATTCACCCAACTCATCTCTAGTCTATTGATCAGTTAGACTAAATACAACTAGTTTAACAAGGCTAAACTGAACACAACTCCATCAAATGCACCTCCAGTCCACTAAACTCTACTCACTTGAGTTCTAACTGAAGTCCTGCATGCAAATATTAGTCATCCCATAGGTAACCACGTATTTCCCTCTGGGATATGCATGTACCACATCCGTAGCTCATCCTGAAGTGCTTCAAGAGAATAAGATCAAGTTTATAGTCCAAATATTATTATGAGACAATAATATTTGAAATTTCTATTTTTGATACTCAGTCTAAAAATAGACTTTGATCACCCATACTATGATCACTCACAATGTGGTCACCCACACTGTGGTCACCCACACTGTGATCACCCACACTGTGATCATCCCTGATGGGATCAAAAATAGAACTTGCGCCATAATTTTCCTGCGGGCCCACTTAGTGAAGGCGACTCTTTTCACTAAGCTCCATCATCTTGTTGCATTCTCAACAAGCATTTCTTGTTGCACACTTTTCAAAACGAGTAGAGTTGAATAAGGCGATATTGGATGAAGTATCATCCCTTGAGACAATCATGCCGACATTGTATTCCAGATTTAGTACCATTCATAAGGTAGTTGTCCATCTCAATGGTTGGCAATAATGATGTGCTAGGAGAGCACGTATCTTGTTAAATGTGCTCATTGTTGTTGATCACATGAAAACATGGACAATGAGTTATAAGGAAGCCTCATTACACTTGAACAAGATGATGAAGCCCAGAGAAGTTGAGTTGAAGGCACGTATCTAGAGTCAGATCTGGAACTGTGAAGAGCTCCTGCATCTCATCACTAGTTTACAGGCTTCCCATGCATGGGTGTTCAGAAGCATGGATGTTGTTGTGCATGCACATGAGATCCCATCTATTGGTACACTCATTGAGGCAAAGACAAAGGCACAAGTCTGACTAGAGCTAGACTCATACTTTGATGACTTGATGTGCATAGCCACCAGCGTAGACTTAGCAATCGGTGCAGACACTATGCATCAGTATGTCACTCGTCCAACCGCACTCAAGACAATGATACACATGTTATCAGATGAGTTGGATAGAGGACCCAAAGTAGTATACTCAGATTCAACAGAGGCAAGATTTTGTTTCCATAAAGATGTCACCACATAGTACACGGACACCATCTCAGACTACTAATCTTGGCATCATTTCACCACTATTGACCATCGTGAGGATGTCAAAGAGTTGGTCTTCCCACAGTTTTCTGAGTCATAGTGATGCCTTGTATGGCTTACTCAAGCCTATTTTGTCTCACATGGGTACATGTGCAGATTGTATATAACATATTGTCAAGTGGAAGTTCAAGTGTCGATAGCTGAATGTAATAGTCATAGAGTAGTTGAAGAGTCATGAGGGTAGATGAACAATGAAAAGGGGGAATCTCAAAGATTAGGCCACCCTTTTCTATATATAGTACCTCATAACTCATTGTATGGGTTTTTGGTCAATCAAGCTTCTGATAGGAGTATCTTAGAGAAATATTAGAGAGTATTGTAATGAGCCTTGGCTTCTCCATATTGCAGAGCTAGTACACCTCTTTGGAGGAGTAGGTGGCAGTGACTGTAACGTTCCTCTAC